>APFE030162237.1:13856-67105 GCA_000404065.3 Pinus taeda | reverse complement strand
TATAAATGTATCAAATTTCTGATACCACATCCTTGGTGACTGTTTTAACCCATACAGAGACTTCTTCAACTTGCATACTAGTTCTTTCTTACCCTTCACCGCAAAGCCTTCAGGTTGCTTCATGTAGATTTCCTCTTCCAAATCCCCGTGAAGAAATGTTGTCTTCACATCCACCTGTTCTACCTCAAAATCAAAAGCACCAGCAACAGATAAAATTAATCTAATAGAAGTTACCTTGGCAACAGGAGAAAAAATATCACCAAAATCAATTCCTGGCACCTGGGAATAACCTTTTGATACCAACCGAGCTTTGTATTTCTCCACCTTCACTTTTGCATTTGTCTTCTTCTTGAATGCCCATTTGTTGCCAATGGGTTTCCTTCCAGCCGGCAACTCCACTAGCCCAAGCCTCATTTTTGTGCAAAAGATGCCATTTCATCAACCATGGCCTCTTTCTAGAGTTTTCCATCCTCTGAATCCACTGCTTCCTTCACAGTTCTGGGATCATCATCAGTAACGGACAAAGCAAAGTTTGAACAGAAAGCAGATGGACTATACCTTTCTGGCTGCCTTCTTTCTCGAGCTGATCTTCTCACAGCCGGAGTTTGTGGCTCTTCATCTTCTGATTCCTCCTCTGGTACAGAGTCTGATTCTTCCTCCTTTAGTTCAAACTCTATCTTCACAGGTTCCTTTGGTTGGACTTCATGTTTAATAACATCTTTCACCTCTCTGAACACCACATCTCGACTGTACACAACCTTCCTTGTTACTGGGTTCCAAAGCTTATAACCCTTTAAACCATCCTTATACCCAATAAAGATGCACTTTTCAGATTTACTATCCAACTTGGTTCGTTTCTCCTTTGGAACATGAACATATGCATCACATCCAAATACCCTCAGATGTGAAAGAGAGGGTTTCTTACCAGTCCATACTTCTTGTGGAGTCTTATCCTCCAACGCTGATGAAGGTGAACTGTTGACCAAGTAACATGTAGTATCCACTGCCTCTGCCCAGAATTCCTGTCCTAACCCGGCACCACTGAGCATGCTTCTTGCCCTTTCCATCAACGTCTTGTTCATTCTTTCTGCGACTCCATTTTGCTGAGGTGTATATGGAGTAGTCTTCTGTCGTGCTATACCACACTTCTTAGAAAATTCTTCAAATTCCTTGCTGCAGAATTCTCCACCATTATCTGTCCTCAACACCTTTATCTTCTTCTCTGTCTGATTTTCCACTAGAGCCTTAAATTCTTTAAACCTGTTAAAGACTTCAGATTTCTTCTTAAGAAAATATATCCATGTGTTCCTTGAGAAGTCACCTATAAATGATACATAGTACACAGACTTACACAGTGATGGAACTTTCACAGGTCCAAACACATCACTTGCACAAGCTCTAATATTTGTTTCGTCCTCTTACCACCAGAGGGGGAACTCACTCGATTCTGCTTCCCATATACACAATTTTCACAGAAATCAAAATCCAGAGAGCTATTACTCATACCTTCTACCATACCTTTACCATGAAGTATTCGAAGGCCCTTCTCTCCAATATGTCCAAGCCTTTCATGCCACAACATGGTCTTCTCTCCAGAGACCACTAGATTTTCTGCTCCATTTTCAGGAACCATAGAACTATTGCACCCGTCAACAACAGTGCTACCTTGCAGCTTGTACAGAGTTCCAATCCGGACTCCCCGCATCAATACCACTCCTCGAACCATCTTGTAGGTATCCTTCTTGAACACTGTCTTTACACCTGCATCATCCAACTTGCTTACAGAAATCAGACTTCTGGCCAACGCAGGAATATGCAGAACACCCGAAAGGGTTCTAACCCTTCCACCTTGCACTTCAACTTTACTTTTCCACGACCAATGATTCTAGCCTTCCTATCATCTCCTAAGAAGACATCACCACCATCGTATTTCTCATACTCGCAGAACCACTCTCTATGGGGAGTGAAGTGAAAGGATGCACCTGAGTCAATCAACCATGCTCATGATCTACATGTGTACTTGAAGAAGCCAAGTACACATCCCCACCTTCATCTGAGGTGGTTTTCGCCTCTGCAGAAGGAGCATCATCAGATCCTTTCCTTTATCAGGAGCTTTAGATTTACACTCCCTTCTAAAGTGCCCTTCCTTTCCGCATTTCCAGCACACCACCTTTGTAGGTTTTCCTGGAGATTTAGATCTCCCTCTAGATTTAGATCTCCCACTCGATGACTTATTTTTGTTTCTGTTCTGGGACCTTCCTCGTACAGACAAGGCATCACCATTCTATTTGTCCATATTTTTATGTCTCATCTCCTCCGTCAGCAAGGTTGAGACTATTTCATCAAACTGCAAAGCAGTTGCATTGAAACCTATTGCAATAACCAGACTATCCCACGAATCTGGTAGAGAACACAACAAACTGATGCACTTATCTTCATCTGAAATTTTAATATCAACAGATGATAACTGACTTACACAGTATTAAACGCATTCAGATGCTCTGTCACTGAGTCTCCATCTTTCATCCTCAGGTTATACAGCTTTTTCCGCAGGAACAGTTTATTCACCAGAGACTTAGATTGGTACAAAGCCCCTAACTTGTCCCATAAAGCCTTCTCCGTAGCTTCCCCTGATATATTCAACAATACTGAATCTGAGACACACAATCGTATTGTGCTCTTTGCCTTCCGATCCAACTTCTTCCATTCTTCATCGGTCACTCCCGTTGGTTTAGTACCCGGATCTACCGCGATCCACTGATCTTTATCCACCAACAGATCCTCCATCTGGAGTTTCCACAACTCAAAACTCTGACCATTGAACTTCTCAATCTCTATCTTTCCGCTGCTCGCCATCTTCTTTCACCACTAGAATCGATCTCGTAGAGCTCCCACTGAACAGGGTCTACCACAGGCTCGAGCGAAACCTCTCAGCAACAAAGGCGTCCCCTTGAAGCCAAAACAACTCTGATACCAAATGTAGGTTTTAACCCCGTACAGAAATTACCTGCATACGAATTCTAAATCACAGTAAAAATAAAAATGCGAGAGCATAACACATAAAACACATATACACAGAGATTTCCCACTGGATCTCAAAACCGAGACTACCAGCTTGATTTTTCATTATATTCCTTTCAATGTTATAATACATATTTATACATGCTGAAGCATCCAATACCATGGACCGAAAAACCATCGCATCCAAAACCATGGACCCAAAACCATCGGTAGGTTCACCCAACCTAATATAGGGTCCACAAAAAATTTTCCCGGGGCGCTGCCCCAGACCCCATAGAGGGAGGCTACCCACCCCCTCAAATCCCATAGACAAGGGGGACTGCCAGCCCCCTACTGTGCAATCCATGCAACGAAGCGGGGGCTCTGCCCCCCTCTAACCCCCCGGTTCACTACGTAGGTTAGTCGTGGAAAGAATATAACACAACCCAACAGTTCCTAGCAAAGGTTACTTTGGTTATGTTTTATTTGTTCCACTTCCTTAACTATACTTTGGTAGTTGAATCATATCATAGTAATTGTTTGTCACATGTTTACCTTAGTGGACTGGTTAGCTTGGGTAAATTTGTGAGAAGGGCATTACAGAGTGGTATTAGAGCGTGGTTCATCCCTTGGACTACATGGGCAATGTGTTGGACACGCATTCACATCAGTTGCATATGTGGTCTATGTACTTTTTTTGTATGCATGGTGGTGGTCATGGTTGTAGTGGTTTCTCCATGTGAAATTTGATGGTGTGTTTTTGGATGTGGTTGTCATGAGCGTATGTTGGTTATGCATTGTTTATGCATGTTGATGCATATATATTGTTAGGAATTTATTAATATGGTTGTAGTTTTCATGCATGAGGTCATGGTATGTGGTTGGTATGATCAGGAATTCATAATAAGATAGTGGTTTTTGATGTTTTATACTGATGTGATTATGATTATAGATGTATCGTGCTAATCTGGTTCATCTTGCAGACGAGATATCCTCCCCTAGACTATATTGAGGTATGTTGATTATGTTATGAATTGGTTTTATATGACATGGTGTAATTTCAAGAACGATATCAAGGATGACTAGCAAGATGGTAGAATACAGTTCACGAGAGTCTCTCTATGGATCAGATGAACAACATGGTGTTGGGCACTCTTCTGACTTAATAGAAAAACTGAGAAGTTTGAAGGTAGAAATAAGAAGTTGCAAGGGAGATAATGATAGAATCATGAAGGAACATGAGAAACAAGTAGAAGTTAATGCAGTAATCCTTCAATTTTTGTAAAAATTGTAGAGACAAAGACCACTTCAGATCATCCATGGGTAGGAAGCTAGGACAAATGGGGCATATGACAGTAGATTTGATGGTCACCATAGATTAGATAGATATGACACGATAAAAAATGGAAGGCTCTTGGATACTCTAGATGAGAGACGTGATGGACAAAGGGTTTTATTCTAGTTCTAATTTTGATCTTCATCATTATCATCCTTTCAAGAGGAGTGATAGGGGATATTTTCTAGATGATTTCAAGAAAGAAAATCCACCTACCTTTGATGGGGATTTGAAGAAGTTGAAGAATGCAAAAGCATGACTACTTGGGATGAAGAAATTCTTTGAGTTTCATGAATACAGAGAGAATATGAAGGCTAAGATATCTATCTTCATCCTTAAAGGGAAAGTAGACATCTGGTGGGAATATGTGAAGTGGGTTAGTGACATTAGGACAAAAGGCTTGAGTTGGCATGAATTCAAGAAACTTTTAAGGAAGAAGTACTTGTCAAAGTGGTACTACACAATAAAGCCATGGAAACATATGAGCTAAATATGGTATCAAGGATAAATGAAGAGTGCATGACTAAGTTCTTGGAGTTTTTGAGGTATGTACTATATCTTAAGGATGACAAGGAAAAATTTCATAAATTTGTCAGTGGATTTCCATTATCATTTAGAGATAAGATTAAGTATAATGAGCCTTAGTCTCTTGAGAAAGTTATTGGTAAATTGAAGCATTTTTATGAGAAGTCAATGAGAAGGACAAAATCTCAACAAGATTGGAAAGGGAAAGACAAAGATAAAGTAAATGGAAATCAAAAAGAAGAATGCTTCGAGATGGAGGTGAGAAAGAAAATGTTGCACCTTAAAAGAAGTTTAATGGGTCACAACATGGAGGGAAGTAGAATAAAAGCAATTGTACATGATGGCTGCAGTGTTGGCCATCTGGTAAGGAGAACCTTAAGAGGGATTATTCGCAGAATAATGGTGGTAGGTATCATATTTATAGTGCATAGGAAGCATAGACAGTTGGGGATTTTCGGAAGAGCATTCCACGAACTTATGCAATGTTGGATAAAAAGTAGGAAAATCACAAGGAGACTGTTATCGAGATGGATAGTAAGATTTGTGATCAAGTTATTTCCATTTTGATTGACCCTGACCTAATTAGAGTTATGTTAGTCTTGACCTAGTGTATAAGTGTTGTTTGAATAAAGAAGTGCATGTAGAATTATGGTTAGTGCAGTTAGCTACAGGTACAAAGAAGAGGGTGTATCACTGGGCCATAGATTGTGCATTCAAGTTGAATAGTATGCCTACCTTATCACACTTGAATGTATTTTTGTTAGGATCATATAGTACGATTTGGGTATCGACAAGTTGTACCTTCACAGGAATAAGGTGTATTGTTATGATAAGCTTATTGAGTGTTTGGATGACAATGGAAAATAGAGGATCTTCGAGGGTAAGAAGAACGAAACATTAGTTAGAATGGTGATCACTATGCAGGCAAAGTGCGGTCACATAAAAGGGTGTTTTTTATTTTCAGTGCATATTTATAGTGATAAAGGTAAGGATGTTGACGATGCAAAGGTATTGAGAAGTTAACTGATCTTACAACAATTTCAGTATGTGCTTTAGCAGAGATTTTATAGTGTGACCTCATAGATAAGTGGAATTTTCCATTGATTTGGAACTAGGGGCAACACCATAGTTAGTAGAGCAAAATTTATAGTTGAAGGAAATTCTTGACAATGGATACATTAGGCCAAGTATATCAACTTGGTGTCAGGGAAATTTTAAGAATCCCCTATATTTATATGTATAATAAATGGGTGAATCTTCATGATACATAAAAAAATAGAATGTGATTTGATCAATAATATAATATGTATATATATTTTTTCGGAGAATCTCTCACCAGATTATATTATCTTGTAAAATCATGGTGAATCTTTCACTAAATTCTGATATCTTGTAACATGTTGGTGAATCTTTAACTGAATAATAAAACTTTGTAGAGAATTGGTGAATTTTTTACTAAGTTATAAAACATTGTGAAGTCTTGGAGTATTTTTTGATAAAGTATAAAATGATATATGATAATAGGAAAACATATTTATTAAAATATAACATACTAATTTACATGTTTGGAAAAAAGAAACATAATTTTTTCTTCCTATAAACATTGTTGCAAGATTAAGTCATGACATGTTTGTGAAGGTTCTTACTGTACACTCTTGTATATCCCTCTATCAGTTTTGATGATATTCCACAACAAAGTTCTTGTATGTGTTGATCTTGACCACCACTTCTATTAATCTCAGAGAGATTAATATTTTCAATAGTTTTCCTTGACTCATCCATTTCAATATATATTATCAATTATGACAAGCAAAGAAAAAACAACACAAATAATAAGCAAAAACCTTCAAAAAGACTTCCCACCTCCAGTGGAAAGGAAAGTGGGAGTTACAAATTTAAAACTAAAATACTACCATTGGGTTTAGAAGTTGCATGACAATATAAGAGGATGTATCAAATTATGAAAATTCTAATGGATGGTCAATCTAACAACTCTACATAAACTAATCAAAACAAAAAACTTGGAAATATATAAAACATAAAGGAAAATCTTTAAATGAGTTTTATCAAAATGACAACTATAAAATGTACTAAGAAACAAGACATTGATCATATTAGCTCTATCTATAGCAAAAATTTGCAATGGTCAAAACTTAAGTGATAGGAAGAAACAAAAGAAATAAGGTGCACATTAAATTCCTAAAGGAATAAGGTTATTTCACAAAGATACCAAAGCCCAAGGACAAATAATTTAGGAAAAACCCAAATGGAATTTTATTTTGTTATATTTTCATATACATTAAGAAACTTATATTACTAACAAAATTTAATATCTCTCTTGAAGATCTATAGGAAAGTAATAAAACTTAAGAACAAATCTATAAAAACTAGACAAGAGGCGTTGTCGAGGATAACTAAGAAAAACTCCAAGGGCCTGTTAGGTCCCTATACTACTAGTGTAACCCTTTATTGTTATTAGTGCAACCCGCTTATTATGTTGTTGTGCCCATGTAGTGCCCATATTGTTATTATTATGCCCCATAAAAGCCCACTATTGTTATTATTGTGCCCTTACATTATTATTGTTATGTCGGCTCTGATTATATCATGACCCCTTAGACTCCTATATATAGAAAGGAGGTCTTGTCATTTGTATCATCCAAGAATTGTTCATTTGTGTAATTTAAAGGAGGTTTTACCCTTGAAGAGGCTGATTTATAAGTCATTTATCTATCTTTTCTATCTCTTTGTGAGCTATCTTCATAAAATTTGGTATTAGAGCTTTGGATTCTAGTGTTTTTACGCTCTAAAATAGGTAATCATGGTATTTTAAGTATAATTTTCTTTTCTATCATTTTAGAATCTAAAAAATAAAACCCCATTTGAGAAGAAACATTTTTGAAGCTCAGGTCTGAATTTCATATCTTGTATTGATTTATTTCTAGATATATGGTCCAAGCAAGTTAGAGTTTGTGCAGGCTCCCGAATTACATCCCAAACATGTGACATTGGGAAAATTGTTAGAACTTTCTCTCCAAGTATCATATTGAAATTTCATAAGACGTTACAGAAAGATGATGGACTATTAGTTTTCTATGCAGTGTTTCCAGATCCGAATAATTCAACAGTGACACACGGCACTTCAAACAAGTTTGCTCTACTACAAAATTGTATAATCAGGTCATCCTCGGAGATTGAGCATAATGCTTTCTTGGAGCATCCCATTTCAATAAGACTAGTGGATTTGGAAGAGGACTCAAAGGGCTGCCATCGTTTGCAATTTCAGACGTTGGAGATCCAAAATTTTATAGATACCTCAGATTCAGTATCGAGATCTTACAAAGTGAAAAAAAGGTGTGCAGTTTTTTAAAATTTTGCATAAGTTTGGTTTGAAAAATTAGTTTGAAGGAATTCGAAAGGAATAGTGAAGAATAATTATCATTAATTGATACCCTGAAGAAATAAAATGGTAACACCTAGTAAGCAACCTAAAAGCTCTAGCATGACTCATGAAGAAGAGGAAGAAATGAAACATGCCATATCAAAATTATGAGACCAAGTGCAAAAAATTTCACTCTCACAAAAAGTAAGAGAAACTAAGATGGATGGTTTAAAGGAAGACATGGAATATGACATGGATGGCTTGGAAGCTAAGATGAATGGTATGAAAGATAACATTGAATATTGGAAGAAGGAAATGGAAGGTTGGAAGGAACGTTTGACAAAAATGCTACAAGAAAAGCTTCGTAATGGTGAAACGGTAGTAGAGAAAACTCAAAATAAGAAAAAAATAAATTTTAGTCGTGATTTGAAGAATGAAAACATTGAATATTTGAAGAAAGACATGGAAGGTTTGAAGGAAGGTTTGACAAAGTTGCTACAAGAAAGGCCTCCTAATGGCGAAAAGGTATTAAAGAAAACTCATGATGAGAAAAAAATAAATGTTAATCATGATTTCATAGATTCTAATGGTGGATTGAAGGCCCACCACATTCCAAAGATCGATATGAGGAAGTTTGATGGCAAGCATCCTATAACATGGATACTACAGATGTAGCAATAGTTTGCTCTCCATAATGTGCAAAACACACAAAAGGTATGCATTGCAACTTTATATTTGGAACCAAATTAGTTTGTATGGTATCGATGACTTTTCTCTTGTAACAAAATGTCACTTAGGTAACTTTTAAGGAAGAAATGATAGCACATTATGATGATACAAAAAGAAACATTTTTTTTAGCCAATTGATAAATCTCAAACAAAAGGATTCGATGATGGAGCACATTGTGGACTTCCAAAAATTGAATATAAGGGTAAAAGATAGTCCAAAGGAACATAGGGTTGATGTGTTCCTGTGGGATTTAAAGGATAACATCCAACATGAGGTTTTCCTTTGGGAACCTGATTCATTTGAGAAGATATTCAGGTTGGCAAGAAAAATGGAAAGAAAAATTATGTCAACAAGGAAGCCTAATGCTCACAACTATAAAGGTGGAAGTGTTGTTGCCCCTAGCCTTCCACAACCTAAAAGGTTGACACCACAACAATGGGAAGAAAAAAGAGCAAAAGGGCTTTGTTACAACTATGATAGAAAATAGATTGAAGGTCATACGTGTGTTGAGAAGAAATTAATTTACATAGATTGTGAAGAGGAGGAATAAAAGGAACAAGAAACGTCAAAAGAAGAGGATATACACTGGCAAAAAACCGTAGAGAAAAAAGAAATTAATCTGACCATATCTTGTAATGCATTGGCCAGAATTACCACTCCTCAAACTAACAAGATAGAATGACATATCAAGAAGAAAGAGGTAATAGTGTTGATTGATTCAGGAAGCACCCATAATTTTATTCATTGTAAGATAGCGAAGGAATTGAATTTCTTCCTATATCCAGCACTAGAGTGTCAAGTGATGGTTGCAAGTGGAGGAACCATAAATTTCTCTAGAAAGTGCCATAATATAAAGCTATCCATGGGAGAATATGTATAGAATATCCCAATGCTTTCCATTCCAATGGGTGGTGTTGATGTTGTACTAGGAGTCCAATGGCTACAATCCTTGGGTATAATAGCTTTTAATTTTCAATGAATTTTCTTTTGGAAGGAAAGCAAGTTGAATTAAGGGGTATCAAACGGAAACTGGGAAAGATAATCAGCTCTAATAGAATGAAAAAGATTCTAAGGAAATAACAAAGAGGAATAATTGCACAATTATGTTCAGTAGAGGTTCCCACATCAAAATCATCTATTTCTCCATATCTCCAAAAGGTATTGGACAATCATCTAAAGGTATTTGAGACTCCCAAATACCTCCAACCTATTCGTGATCATGATCAAGCTAGTCATTTGATTCTACGAAGTGTTCCTCCAAACATCTAGCCTAATTAGATATCTAGATGCCCAAACGAGTGAAATTGAATGTATGGTTGCATAAATTCTATAGGTTGGTATAATTTCTAACCAAATTCGATAAACGAAGAAAAGGATTAATGGAAGAATGAAAAGCTAGGGTTGGAACTCATTCAAAAGTTGCAGAAGATCCTAGTTCAAACAATATTGCCAGAACTTGACAAGGAAGGAAAAATCATATTAGAACTTGAAGCAGTCATAGAACCGAGAAATCGATAGCTGTGAAATTGATCAATTTCAGAGTATCCCATCAAGTGGAAGAACTCACCTGCTGGATATTCCACATGGAAGGATGATAATTTTATATAGAAGCATCTAGAACTAGGCCTTGAGGACAATACTTTTTGAAGTATAGGGGCATCCTAGGTCCCTATACTACTAGTGTGAACCCTAATTGTTATTAGTGCAACCTGCTTATTATATTGTTGTGCCCATGTAGTACCTATATTGTTATTATTGTGCCCCACAGAAGCTCTCTATTTTTATTGTTGTGCCCTTACATTATGATTGTTATGTCGACTTTGATTATATTATGATCCCTTAGAATCCTATTTCTAGAAATGAGGCCTTGTAATTTGTATCGTCCATGAATTGTTCATTTCTGTAATGTAAAGGAGGTTTACCCCTTGAATAGGCTAATTTCTAAGTCATTGATCCATCATTTCTATCTTTTTGTGAGTTGGTTTCATAATAGGGCCAAAACATTATGGAATGAGATGCAGGTGAATAAAAAAGTACACGAAATTGACATCATGGGGGTATAGTGATCTATATATTCCAAAATATTTTATGAGTATTACTGAGATAAAAATTCCACTCAAATCAACGTAGAGGAAATAATATTCCAAAACTAATAATGCATAAAAAGGCATCAATGATCAAGTGCCTAGAATCAAGTGAAAGACATTGGTGGGCTGAAGAAAAACACTAGAAATGGGGACAATAATTCCTTACATTGCATTTAAATGCACTCAAGAAAAGAACATTTTATCCATACTCAAAAAATGGCCATAGGGGATTTTCCCAAAGTGTGGACAACAATAAAATCAAAACAAAAGAAGGATTGTTAATGAATCTTTACTAGAATTCAATAAGAAGATAAATTTGGATGTGTGTACAATGAAGAGACTCCAAGAATATTGAAGTAAATTGTCTCACTTTAGGAACACATAACATTAATGTTGTTATAGAAGTGTGAGGCATGGGAACCAAGAATACTAGAGAAAATAGAAGAACCATATTGAGATACAAGAGAAACACTTGATGACAAATTTCCATAAAACATAGGTAAGGACTCCATATCAAATACTTCTCACAGAACTAGGAATATGTCCAAGGAAGATAATATTATGTAGACAAGTTGTGGAAGCTATAGGCAACAAAAGAATTAACAACAAGATCCACCAAGGAGATTTCAAATGAGTAAAATGCATTGGGCCAATAATGTAAGAGGTGGTTCGACAACTAGTATATAGAACAAGAAATTTTCCTGGTATATAAATAGGAGCTCAAAATCCACATAAAAGAATTTCCCATAAACATAAGAGGAAAAACAACCCCAAGAGGAAGCCACGATGCTACAAGCATAATTTCATGATGTAGGGAGGAAACTTAAGACTAAATCTCCAATGTAGGGAAAACCAATTTTTTCTTTGAATAAGCACTAGCTAATACTTATTAATACGTGAGATAGGAATATGGAAAGAACCCAATTGACATAGGAAAAAAGGAGTAACAATTCCTACTGAATTATGATGCATATAACTACATCCAGAAGTGAGACAAAATAGAGGTCAAGAATTTCAAGGCAACATTCTAGGATCACATGTAAAGGAAACAACCAATAGAGCCTAAAATATTTACCAAAATCGGATCTAGATGGGTAGTTGGGTTGGGCAACGTACCCCTCAGGACAAATCCAAATTATTAATCCAAAACATCTATGTACCATACATTAGATCATGGGTCTCAAATTTATTTTCTTTCCTTTACAATGGAATGTTTCACTAGTTCTAATCATGCTAAGTCCCTATAATATTAGTGATTTCCCCATTACTATTGTGATTATAACCCTTATTATTATTGTTGTGCCCTTATTGTCTGCATATTGTTAATATTGTCCCCCATAGAATCCCACTATTGTTATTTTTGTGCCCTTTTATTATTACTGTTATGTCAAATTTGATTATATTGTGACCCCTTCGACTCCTATATATAGAAAGAAGGTCTTTCCATTTGTATCATCCAAGAATTATTCATTCATGTAATGTAAGGATAGTTTCCCCCTCCAAGACGTTTATTTTGAAGTCATTGATTTATTTTTCTTCTATTTTGTGAGCTAGTTACATAACATTTGGTATTAGAGGTTTGGATTCTATGGTTTCACTGCTCCAAATAGGCCATCATGGAATTTTTACTATACCTTTTTTTCTACGACATTTGGAAAGAGTAAATTAAAACCCATTTGAGCCGAAATTTTGATGAACCTCGGATCTGAGTTTAAGATATTTTTGCACTATATTTTCGGAGATAGGATCCAAGGAAGTTAGGGTTTTTGTAGTCTCCTAAATTATATCACAAACAAGTGACCTGGGGAAAATCGTCATAAATTTCTCTCTGAGCATCAAATTGAAATTTCATAAAAGTTATAGAAAGAGGACAACTAGTAGTTTTTTGTGTATCTTTTTGATGTCCTAAGGTCTGGGAGATTTGCATAACTCTTCCTTGGAGAATCCAATATTGATGATACTTGGGGGGTTGGAAAGAGAACTTAGAGGGATGTAACAAGACACAATTTCAGACTTTGGAGATCCAAAAATACAAAAATACAACAGATTCAATACTGAGCTCCTACATAGTGAAAAAATATGTGTAATTTTTTAAAAATTTTGCATAAGTTTCGCTTAAAAAAATTAGTTTGAAGGAATTAAAAGAACTGAGTGAAGCATTATTATCATTAATTGATGCCCCGAAGAAAGAAAATGGCAACACCTAGTAACAAATCTAAAATCTCTAACATGAATCATGAAGAAGAGGAAGAAATGAAACATTATATATCAAAATTACTAGATCACGAAAAACAAAATTCACTCGCACAAAAAGTAACAGAAGCTACGATGGATGGTTTAAAGAAAGGCGTGGAATCTAAGATGGATGGTAGATAAGAAAAAATTAAAGCCAACATGGAAGATTTTAAGACAAACTTGGAAGCTAAGATGGATGGTATAGAAGAAAAACTTAAAGGCAACATGGAAGATTTGAAGAAATATTTGACAATTTCTCTACAAGAAATGCTTACTAATGGTGAAAGGTTAGTAAAGGAAACTTATGAAGATAAAAAAAGAGATGTTAAACATGATTTCATTGACTCTAATGGTTGATTGAAGACCCACCATGTTCGAGAGATTGATATGAGGAAGTTTGATGGCAAGGATCCCATAACATGGATACTACAGATGGAGTAATATTTCGATCTCCATAATGTGAAAAACACAGAAAAGGTACATGTTGAAACTTTATATTTGGAACCAAATTAGTTTGAATGGTATCAATGGCTTTCCTCTCATAAACAAATTGTGACTTGGGAATTTTTTACGGAATAAATGATAGCACATTATGATGATACAAAAAGCAACACTTCTTTTAGCTAATTGATAAATCTCAAACAAAAGGGTTCAATGATGGAGCATATTGAGGACTTCTTCTAGAAAATGAATATAAGGGTAAAAGATATACCATAGGAGCATAGGATTGATGTGTTCATAGGGACTTTAAAGGATAACATCCAACATGAGGTTCATCTTTGGGAACCTAGTTCATTCGAGAAGGCATTCAGGTTGGAAAGAAAAATGGAAAGAAAAATTATGGCAACAAAGAAGCCTACCACTCATGAGTATAAATATGGAAGTCTTGTTACCCCTAGCGTTCTACAACCTACAAGGTTCACAGCACAACAATTAGAAGAAAAAATATCAAAAGGGCTTTGTTATAGTTGTGATAGACAATAAACTAAAGGTCATAAGTGTGTTGAGAAGAAATTATTTTACAAAGATTGTGAAGAGGAGGAAGAAAAGGAACAAGAAACGTAAAAAGAAGAGGATATACGCCAAGAACAAAGCTAGAAAAAGAATAAATGAATCCAACCATATTTTGTAATGCATTGGCCAAAATTACCAGTCCTCAAACTATCAAGATAGAAGGACATCTCAAGAAGAAAAAGGTAATAGTGTTGATTGATTAGCGAAGTACCCATAATTTTATTCATTATAAGATAGCCAAGGAATTGAATTTCTTCCTATATCTAGCACCAGAGTGTCAGGTGATGGTTCCAAGTGGATGAACCATAAAATTCTCTAGAAAGTGCCATAATATCAAGCTATCCGTGGGAGAATATGGATTAGATAGCCCAATTCTTTCCATTCCAATGGGTGGTGCTAATTTTGTACTAGGAGTCCAATGGCTACAATCATTGGGTACAATAGCTTTTAATTTTCAAGAAATTTTATTCACAAGGAAAGTAAGTTTAATTAAGGGGTATCACAGGGAAATGAGGAAAGATAATCCGCTCTAACAGAATGATAAAGCTTCTAAAGATAGAACAACAAGTTGTAATTGCACAATTATGTTCGCTACAGGTTCCCACATAAAAATCATCTGTTTCTCCAGATCTCAAAAATGTATTGGATGATCATTCCAAAGTATTTGAGACTCCCAAAGGCCTCCCACCTATTCGTGATTATGATCATGCTATTCATTTGATTCCAGGAGGTGTTCCTCCAAACATTAGGCCTTACAAATATCCCTATGCCCAAAAGAGTGAAATTGAATGTATGGTTGTAGAAATACTAGAGGTTGGTATAATTAAGCCTAGTCAAAGTTCTTTCTTGCTCTAACAATATTGGTTCCCAAGAAGGATGGGTCATGGGGCATGTGTCCAGATTATAGGGAGCTCAACAAGCTCACTATTAAAGATAAATTTCACATTCCTTTTGTTGATGAATTATTGGATGAATTGCATGGATCAATTTACTTCACCAAGTTTGATCTTCCTTAAGGATGTCATCAAATAAAAATAAAGACTAAAGATATTCAAAAAACAAAATTTAGAGCTCATGAGGGTCGTCATGAATTTTTGGTCATTTGGCCTTACCAATGGACCTTCTACATTTCAAGGTTCGATAAATTCGATTTTCAAACCCTCCCTTAGAAAATTTTTGTTATTATTTTTTGATGATATACTAATCTATAACAAGTATTGAAAGGATCATGTTCAACATGTTGACAGGGTGCTCAAACTATTGGAGGAGAAACAATTATATGAAAAAAGATTGAAATGTTTCTTTGGAGTACAAGAGGTGGAATATGTGGGTCATATCATATCTCATGAAGGTGTGAAGGTAGACCCTAGCAAAATTAAATCCGTTAAGGAATGGAAAATATGCACATCCATAGATCATCTGCTAGGATTTCTTGGGTTGACAGGGTATTTTCACAAGTTTGGAATTATGGGTGAATAAAAACACCTCTGACAACATTATTGAAGAAATAAACATTTTCATGGACTCTAGAAGCAATGAACGCCTTTGAAAATATTAAAGAGGCAATGTGACAAGCACTGATGTTAGATATGCCAGACTTCACAAAAACCTTTATTGTGGAATGTGATGCCTCAGGAAATGGAATTGGTGTTATTTTAATGCAAGAAGAAAGACCCATTGCTTTCGAAAGTCATCAAATCAAAGGAAAGTATTTACACAAAGTTATTTATCACAAGGAAATGTTGGAAATACTACATGCACTTAAGAAATGGTGACCCTACCTAATGGGAAGACACTTCAAGGTAAAAATGGATCATGATAGTCTTAAATACTTTATAGAACAAATATTATTTTCATAAGAGCAGCAAAAATGGGTCACAAAAATGTCGGGTTATGACTTGTAATCATCTACAAAAAAGGGAAACAAAATGTTGTGGTAGATGCACTCTCAAGAAAGGATGAGGATGTGGAAGCATTGGTCTGCGCCATTTTTATTCTCCAACCAGATTGGATAAAAAAGGAAAGTGATGAATGGAAGAATGATGAAGAAGTGTGGGACTCATTCAAAAGTTACAACAAGATCCGAGTACATATGATACATTTAGCTGGAAAAATGATTCATTATGGTACAAATATCGATTATATTTATATAAGAATTCCCAACTCAAACAAAATATTCTTATGGAATTGCACACCACTCCCTGAGAAGGGTACTCAGGATTTTTAAAAACATACCAAAGGGTCAAGAAGGAATTGTTTGGGATGGCCTTAAATTAGATATTAAGAAGTTCATGGCGGAATGCTTGGCTTGCCAACAAAATAAAGTTCAAACAATTAAGACCCCAGGTCGATTATAACCTTTACCCATTCCAAGGCAATGTTGGGAGGAGGTTTCAATGGTTTTGGTCACAGACATACCCAAGTCCAAAGGAAAGAGTGTCATCATGGCGGTAATTGACACTTACCAAGTATGCACACTTCTGTGGATTATTGCACCCATTTAAATCCAATATAGTTTCTAATGCATTTATGGAAACAATTCAAAAGATACATGGAAACTCGAAGATTATTGTAAGCGAAAGAGATCCCATTTTCATTGGAAAATTTTGAACAAAAGTATTTTCTTGTCTTAGCACTCACTTAGCTCATAGATCATCTTATCATGCTCAATATGATGGGAAAACTGAGATAGGGAACAAGTGTTTGGAAGGATATCTTCGTTTCTTTGTATCTGATAAACAAACAGAACAGGTCGAATGGTTGCCTCTGGCTGAATGGTGGTATAACACTTCCTTCCACACTGCAGCAAAAATTACCCCATTTATGGCACTTTATGGATATCATCCACTATCCATCACATCATATTTAAGATAAATTTCTAAGGTTCAATATGTGCAAGATCACATCAAGCATCAACAACAAGTTCTCCAACTCTTAAAGGATAACCTCACTTTGGTGCAAAATAAATGAAACAAGAGGCAGATCAACATCACAGCGAAATAAGTTTTGATCCATATGATTGGGTATTCCTACAACTACAACCATATAAAAGAATGTCCCTCAAGTAAGCTAATAAGGATAATAAATTATCACCAAAGTATTATTGTCCATAAAAGGTGTTGCAAAATATTGGTACTCTGGCATATAAATTGGAGCTTCTTGCAACTTCCCAAGTGCACCCAATTTTCAATGTTTCGTGCTTAAAGAAGGTTATAGGTGACAAATTCCTAGTTCCAACAATATTTCCAGAACTTGACGAGGAAGGAAAAATAATATCGGAGCCTGAAGCAGTCACAGAAACGCGAAGTTGACTGCTACGAAATCGATCAATTTTGGATTATCTTATCAAGTAGAATAACTTACCTGCTAAAGATTCCACATGGGAGGTTGAGAATTTTATACAGAAGCATATAGAGCTACTCAAGTGTTTAGGACGACACTGTTTTGAAGGAGAAGGGCATGTTAGGTCCCTATAATACTAGTGATTCCCCCATTACTATTGTCATTATAGCCCATATTGTTATTGTTGTGTCCTTATTGTCCACATCTTGTTATTATTGTGCCCCTTAGAAGCCCACTATTGTTATTGTTGTTCCCTTATATTATTATCATTAGGTTGGCTTTGCTTATATTATGACCGCTTAGAATCCTATACATAAAATGGAGGTTTTGTCATTTGTATCATCAAAGAACTATTCATTTGTGTAATTTAAAGGAGGTTTCCCCCTCAAAGAGGCTTATGTTGAAGTCATTGATCTATTTTTACTTCTATTTTGTGAGCTGGTTACATAACAAATACTTTCTTTCACATAGCCTAGTTGTTGTCATTGACATTTTAACAAACTTCACTACCACTTTTTTTCCGTTTATAAAATTTAGCACATGTCAAGGAAATGAAAGTTACAAAATCAATACATTCAAGGGTTAACCATATACTATCACAAAACTTCCTTTAATTTATTTTTCATGAAAAGTGGCTTTTGAAAATTTTGTTTATTGCATCCAAAATTCCCCATAGTGAGTAATAAAGATCGATACCTTTAGCTTCATGGGTTTGAACCTTTCACTGAAATAATTGAAGCAATTCCATGGAAAACTCAAAAATTTCATGGAAATTTTATAAGACTTAATTTTATCTATCTTCTAGTGAGAGGTGACCCTCACGACTTGAAGTAGCTGATTCAAATGTTCACATGTTTCTGGTGATTGGGTCAATATTTTTAAAGTTGTTATTCACTAGTTGAAATATATGAAACAACTTAACTAATTGATTTATTCTTCCACTCAAGATGTATGTATTATACGAGACATACTATAAATAAATATATGATCTCTACACCTGTACTTTAAAAGCATATTAATGCTCTCTCGATAACAACGCAAGCTTTAGGAAGGAATTCAAAATTAAATCAATACACAATGTGGGTTTTGGATTTAACTTAAAAGGTTCAAATAAACAAGACACGCATGCATTCCAAAATATTAAATTGTTTACCAAATCTAATAGTAGACATAAAACAAAGTGATATGGTCATTTCTAATAACACTGATAGAAAAAATAGAATTGACGACTTTGTTAATTGAGCTATATATTTTTTTATGGAATGACCTTCTAGATTTATAGGGAGAAAAAAAATACATGCCTTGGAAAGATCCCCCACATAGCATGGTACTCATAGTATACTTAATTTTTACTCAGATAATGGAAGTGGTGAGAATTCATATTCCATATAGTCATTACTTACTTCTTAATAAAAAGTCTGTAGCTACTGATTACCTTATTCGTGACAAATATGTCGCCCAACTAGTTGATAGTTACAATGTAGTCTAAGGAATACTATGTCTACTTGAAGCATCCATGAAATCCAGTGATGGGGCTTCTTTTAATGCTGATAAGATCTCCTTTTTTTCTTTAGGAGGTAGGTCCAGCTGATGCAAACCATCTCTTGTGAAATCAACAATCTGAATGTCCAAAATAAGAAACATACATAGGTTTACATTTAAGAGCACAAAACAAGACATTTCCTCTTCAAATAATAGGTTTGATTAGATGAATGACATGTTCAATCCAAGGGATTATTAAATTCAAGAATTTATACTTCATCAATAACTACACGATACTTTGCAACATTTCAACAATGGTCCCTTTTTACAATTGATCTAGGACAGGATTAGTTCAGTTCATAAGCCTAAACAATAAGAGATCATCCTGAGTACAGAGGAATTCAACGAACGCGAAGTCTACATCTCTTCTTTGAAGACTTTGTACAACACATGTCCAAACACTCCAGAAAATAGTACCATGTCTTGATATACTAGAAGATAAATTTTTAGTGCTAGTTTCCAAAGTGTTTCGTATCAAATTTTCTTTTATAGATTCCAACTCTATTTTTTCATCCTTCCCTACAACCGATATGATAGAGAGAGTAACCTCATAATTTGAGGATTTCTAAACACTCCTTTTAGAGGGAACCTCACAAAACCTATTCCTATCCAGTGATCCAGTCTTTGTTTGACTTCCTTTCAAGTTCTTTGATATAGGCTTGTAAGAGTTGTTTGAAATAGACTCGTTACTCTCTTTATTTGAAGCCCATTTAATATCTTCCAAGGGGTAAACTATAAAACCACCATGCATGAATTTATGCCTTATATTATTGAGGTTATTATTTGTTCCTCCAAATTTACTCAAGGATGACATATCATATGTTGCAATTCTTACGGCTACATATTTTCCATAACTTTTTCTCCAAAACTAGAAGCTTAAAAAATTTGTAACAGGGAACTTACAACATGTAATTTAATCTGTCACTTTCAATACTGGAATTAGACAAACTACTTGTAGATACAACTTGATGCTGAGCCATTTCATCAATAATCCATCCTGAACCATGAACCCTTAATTCTAAGGATTGTGTACCTTCTTGTGGGCTTCCTATAAAATTTTGACAAAAAAAGTCAATTACCAAAAATTTCAAAGAGAAGATACTATAAAAGAAATTAGGTAAAGGCACATTTCATAAAATTCTAACTACAAAAATGATAGTGCATTTCTATTTTCAAATGTTTTCCATCAATGTCATGGTATGCACTCACATACAAGATACAATATATGTTTCTACTAAATAGTTTCACATTCTCCATTGGTGAAAATGATCTTAAGGAAGCAATGAGGGATGAATATATCATCAAAGAAAAAATGTTGTCCTCGTATTCTATGGAAAGAAGATCCTAAGAAATTAATAGAGGATGTTCCCAGGAAATGATGTGATCAAAGAAACATTCAATACAAGGCAACGCACAATATATTTCAAGATATATCAATAAAGAACATTGGTTGCAGGATGTGAATAACAAAACATGTGTATTAATGATTGTGTGACCTCCAAGCCAACTCATTCATAATGACCTGACATAATGCAATGATGGATTGTCAGATCCACAAAGAAGAACAAGCATATTATATGCATACAAGGGAAAATGGAGATTCAAAACAAACATAATTTAGAATGGTGAAAAAAATTTGCTAGACATCATCTAGAAGGATAGAAAGACTAAAACATGCTAGTATATGGAGGCTTACTAGAAAGTTCCAAGGTCAGGTTAGTGCAATAACATCTGTAACCACCATTTTCCATTTTCTACTTAATTTTCATTGGTAATAACATGTGGTATATTATTAACATGAGAAAGAATGTTAGTAAACCAAAAGCAAGAACCAAAAAACAAATCCAAGATTATCTTACAGTGAAAATGAGTCATGACTCAAAATATAGGCCTAAAAATTAAAATAAAATTACAATGCAACATGTGCTTAAAATACTTTTGATGGGAATTGACATTTTTCCTAAACATGCATTCAAATTGTACATTGAAATCATGCATCCACAGTTTCAATCTACCATATAATCCCACTGCTGCAATATCTATATTTGTTTTGAGAGTTAAGTCAACCAATTTTTCATCACATATTTTCAAAAACTACAAATAAAGCACATTCATCAACATAATAATTGACAATCATTCCCATGTTTCACCTATAATTGAAAGAAAACTAGATATAAACTAAAGAGAAATGTGTGATATTTGAAAGGATTTGAATTTGAATCTCTCTTATCCCTTCCTTTAGTGGGGGCATTTGTATTTTAGCAATTAACAAAGCCTTAAAAAAAAAAACTTGTTCTCGTAGACTCTAACGAATGGTCACCTGAATCTGCCAATCATATACCTTTCCCCAACCCTTCTTAGGGAATTAGGCATTTGTCTTTCTATTAACCAGAAGAATTATTTTCTCTATGTTACTAATGTAACTAGTATCAGGTGAGATCTACTAACAACAAATTTGTTTTTTTCATAGATACAAAATAATACTTAAAAGGATGGGAAGGCTTGAGATCCACTAATAAGTGGACATTATATATATTTCTACACATTTTAAGTAAACTAGTCAAATAAGCACAAACATTGACATCTAAAAAATAATGGTGAATCCTAATCATTGTGACTTAACATCCATAGTTGAAACCTTTCTTGGTAAACCAAATTGTATATATCTATAAGAAAGAAAAGCAATATTGGCCACTATAAAATCACACTTAATAAAATTTATATGGTAATTCAATTCACATAAAAGAAAATTATAAAATTTGAATGCACATGAATGAGTAAAGTCAATCTTCAAAATAGAGTGCTATGCATAAACCTGTTGGAATGATTAATGTAAAGGTAGTGATGGCAGTCTGAATGTCGACGATAGTATGGATGCATTGACAACTACAACATTATAATATGATTATAAAGAGGTACCTTTAATACATTTACTGTATAGGGAGTTGATCATTTCAATGTTACCAACACTCTTGAAAAGTTGAATAATGTTTATAGTATGGTATTATTCTAAAAAAAAGATTCATTAATTTTTGTTTTGAATTCCTTTTCTTTGTAAGAATGTGCTTCTTAGCTATTTCTCGTCAAAATTTCTCCTACGTTTTCGAGTACTCAGACATATTTTTGATAAAGAGTGCAACCTGAATGCTAGATTAGATTGAATTCAATGAGGATTAAAAGATCAAATAAGGATAGAGTTAGAAACCAAATCTGAGTTTTCATGATGGAAAATTAGAAATGAAATGTTCAACTTAAAATTCGAGGGTTTTTTAGAGATTTCCATGAAAGATATTATCAACAAAAAAATCGACATTTGAAAAGGGGGTGGCATAATTTTGGATATAGATGGAAGATAGTTTCAAGTTCCTATGTTTATATTTAAAATTTGGATATGCCATACATAAATATGAGGTATCACACACAGTTTTGGCATTCATCCCTACCTTCTATGGATTTTCAGATGTTTTGAATGTTAAATTCTAGAAGGATTTAAGACCAGATCCTCAGGTACATTCTTCAATAAGATAGTTATAACATGATCTCTATCAAAATGAAATATGTTGTGGAATGGTCGATCCTTTGTGCAGACATTAATTGGAGACATTGAGAACTATGGAGCTAAAATACAACACCACATTAGACCAAATGACCTTGGGTTCGCAATGTGACATTGAATGATTATTAAGCAGTTCACTAAGGATTCATTCTCATTATGACTTACCACCACTAAAATATTAAATTTTCAAAGGAATGAGAATGGGTACATGCCCTGGGTGACTTTGATAGAATAATTAATGATCGCACCTAGAACCTAGTCTAAAGGAGTTCCACTCTATGTAGTCCTATGTGCAAATGATAACATAGTTGCAAGTAATTGAAGAAAGAACCTATAATCAAATTCATAAATGATATATATTCCATTTAAATTATGAAATCTCATGCTAATATTGTACTCACTTTTCCTTCATTTCATTTCCTGTAAGGATTCTTTTTACACCCATCTGTTTTGCTTGGATATTATTTTTTGTTGTAGTTAGTAATCTCTTACGTATTTTGGTATTTAGTGGATATTAATGCAAATTTAAATTTAAGGGAGAGAGGTGTTGCACCCTTTTCATCGAAGTTATTCATTTGAGAAATGATGCTGCAACATATTATTTTTCTATAACTCTACCTTCCAATGATAATGTTGGATTTCATGTTGATTTATATTCCCATCACATGGTTCTTGTGACCACAAACAATGATCAATATTTTTGGTGGTGTCTTAGTTTTAAACAATGAAAGGAAGCCATACCTAAGGATAGACCTATGAGATTTTCCATGGTAATTAGAAAAAAAAATCAACTCAAATATGAAGCAATCTTAGATGATGTCATCATCATATGTTCTAGCCGATTATCTATCTTATAAGCACACGAAGGGATTGTAGGAGGCCACTTGAAAGGTTGTAAAAGTTCTAGGAAAGTTCTTCAATATAATTTGTTTTGTTATAAAATGTCCAAAGATGCATATTAATTTTCTTAAAAATGTGATAAATGTCAAAAAATTGGGAGATCTGCATAAACAGAAGATATTCATTGAAACCTTTTTAACTTAATTACCATTTAGAAAGCAAAAAAACTCACCTTGTCAACACATTTCCTATCCAAGCAAGAAGAATAAAAGCTAAACATTCTATCATTGCAATTGAATTCTTAACAAATTAGGTCGAAGATGAGTCTATCAATTCAAAATATGAACAAGGCTAATTCCTCCTTCCATGTGGCAAAGGCATCTTAATTGAATCAATGTTTCTTCATCGGCTCCTCATTTTCTATGGTTTTCCTTATTGGGATAACTTACTTGTACACACAGGTTTATGTGATTTTGTTTCATGTTTCTCTTGTACTCACTTTTCATTCATCTCATTTCTTGTCAAGGTGCTTTTTGCACCCATATTTTCTTCTTCGTTATCAGTGTTGGTTGTAGTTACTAATCTCTGATCTATTTTGGTATTTAGTGGAAATTAATACAATTTCAATTTCTAGAATATAGTAACTTCTAAAATTTAAGTTTTACATTCAATATTTTTCCCTGAAGTCTGAGGGATGTCTCATTTTTTGATACAAGCACAAAAGAAGATACCTTATAAGCACACCAAGGGATTATATCGGGACACTTAAAAGGCTACAAAACTTCTAGGAATGTTATTGAATATAATTTGTGGTGTTAGATAGTGCGTAAATATGTCCATTAATTTTCTTAAAAATTTCAAAAAGTGGGATATCTGCACAAAAAATTGAGATTCAATTGAAACCTTTAAACTCAATTACCATTTCGAAAATAGGAAATTCACTTTGTGAATATGTCTCCTATCCAATGGGTTTGGCAGAACTTTAATAATATGGTAGAATCTCTATCTCATTAGAAGGGTATTATCCTAGAAAAATATTTGGGCGTATCCCAAACCTTAATTACATAGGTGATTCCAATTTAATAATGGACACACCCATAAAATCATAGGATTGTCTTTCTGGAGATATTTCTTGATAAAGGGTGTGACAAATTGATACCAACAAATCTATTTTGGAATTTTTACCAAATAATAATATATATCCTCACCATAGGCTCTATAATTTTTGTGACTAAAGTTACAACTACATATGTTGATAACTCCCCCAATGTCCTTTGGAGCTCATTTTAGTGAAGGAGTTCTTACAAAACCACCTTGAGTTTTTGGAACGATATATCCCAATACCCATTACAGCCAAGACTTCTACGAGAATAGGATCTCTCGTAGTTAGGGTGGATATGAGTGACAAGTATGATATTCAATCCACCTTAAGGACTGGAATATTAAGATTTCAATTCAAGGTATATATAAGGGGTAAATATTCCATATAAAATATTCTTGTGAAGAAAATGAAACTAGTGATCAATATCCAACAATTGGACATCCCATTTTTAGTGAAGTTTATTCCTTAATCGAATAATAAATTAGTGGGAATATATAGAGAAAGAGAGGAGCATATGTAGGATTTGTAGCTTCATGACCCATAACTAGAACAATAAATCAAGTATCTGGCAAGAATAAGACCACATTAATTCAATAGATGGAGCCAATGGATAAAAAGGCATAATGGAAGGTGAAAGAAATTTCAGCCACAAATGCTTTAGTTAAGAAAATTATAGATAATAGTTCCTTCACTAAGTATTTAATTTAAGATGTAATTTCTCGATTTCAAGGAATTGAGTTTAAGGTCTATGAAATTTTATGGCTCATGGAGGATGATCTAGTCACCTATTGGAAGAAGTTGTATGTCATATCCCTGAGGCAGTCCTCCTTCTACAAAAGGATAGAAGTGAAATCTAGAGATTCAATGCAACAATGCCATAGATCAAATAGACAAAGAATGGGTTGATAAAGTTGGAAATGTGGGTGCAGAGTCTATACCAAAATTCTTCTTTAAGGGATTTAGCATGTATCATGTCTATTTACAGTTTTACAAGATCTATATTGTGTAATGAAACCACCATAGAAATAAACATGTTTTTCATAAAGTATAGCATGAACATGTTACATAACAATTCAAGAGTCTCACACACATGATTCTTGATCATTCTCCCAATAATTTTATCAAAATTATTGCTATAGATTCTACTGACCGAGGAAAGATGAAAAGGGATTGGAAAAATCAACAAAAAAATTTTAGTGTGCTGTTCTTAATATTTATGTCATGGTTATCACATTCAATACATTTTGACCCCTTCATTGGTCCCTCTTTTTTTCTAGGATTTCTCTAACCAACAAGAGTGGGAGCACTATGGTGTAGTTGTAAGTTGGAGAAATTTCCACACACAACCTAGCTTCTATCCTGTATGGAGTATGGACATTCTCGAAGTGAAAGGAGTTAAGGTCAGGTGCAAGTCCTCGCTGAATTTATAATATGATGACAAGTCCCTTGGACTGTTACACCAAAATGAGTAATAAATAAATAAAATGGAGAAAGTGCAGGAAGGGCCCCTTGCAAATAGAAAAACCTTACACAAAAAGGGTTTATCCTAATGAAAAATAAAATGTTACAGATGTGACCTCATTCTTAGTTCCTCAAATTTTTCCTTGTTATCATTTATTCAAACATAAATACCCCTGTGTTTAAAAATTACAAATGAAAGTACAACCAAAGAAAAATGTCGCGGAAACTGCCAAATCCATAAAGCCTAAACAAAGTAGAAATCTGCCGAAGCCGTGGAGGAGTTGCAAGAAAGAGGGAAAAATAGAATTTTCCTATTTAAAGCAGGTTGGATAACTAAACTCAACCAAGATGAAGGCCACTATCTAACTTTCTAACTCCTCAATATAATATCTAATAAAAACTAACCAGATATTTAGAGAAATCCTAGCCATAAAATATCCATCATGGATTTTTGTCTAGCAAATAGGTACCTTGCCTTTTAGGGACCTCTTCATCCATCTCTTCTTCATCATGTCTAGCATTTGGATGGGAAGGTTCTATTTCCTATGGTTTGCTTCCTAAAAAATGCAATGAGCAATGAAGTTCAATAAAATGAAAGGAAGTCAATTGTTATGATTAGAATGCCTTGTTTTATTCTTGTATCGGGGTTTAGTTTTCTTTCTTACAAATATTTCTCATAGCCTTCCTTAAGAGGAATACATTTTATCCATGCTATTGGATATGCTTCTTTGAGTTAGATACATCTCTCATAATAGATGTAGAACATTTCCTTTTGGCTTTTATGGGTGTGGTATAAAATATTAGTTATATTGTAATTGTATTCATGGGTACATAAGAGTATAATATTCATAATTAGGTGGAAGATTTTCTTTTGAAATAGCTTGATTACATTGCTAAATTTATTACACCCATTTCCCCAGTAAACATAACCACCACTGTGTGATGCCTCTACGATACATTTAGTTTCCTTGCAAGTTGTTATGTATTCCTTTCATGAATAGAAAGAGCTTTTGATCCAAGGGTTCCATGTCTTGTCACACTATCAACAATATTTTGAATTGTTGAGTCACTTTTATATTGATAATTTAAAATTCAATCCTTTGTGTATAGAAGATAAACTTACTTTCTTTTTTCTTTTTTCTTTTTTGAAATGGAAGTTGTAGAGGTATGCTTTGAGAAAGTGACTATTAGAAGTTATTATGGCATGGGAATTTTCAATTATACGAAAAAGGGCATCCTAGAGAACTTGCACTTGCTAATGTATACTTTCACCTTATTCCTAGAGCATTATCTATTTCTCAACAATGATTACTACTACCTAAGCATGCTTCCTTAGATGAGGTGAAAGGTTGGGTATATTGTATAGTTAGCAATGAAAATTGTTTTCTACAAAAATGTTAATAATGGGTGTAATTAGACAATACTTGTGGTTACATGCTCAAAGGGATTTATGGATTGTCATGCAACTAATAGAACATTTGTGCTTTCAATATATAAAATAACCACCATCAATGGAGCTATTTATGAGAAACGAATAGTAGAAACAACATGTAGAAAACTCACATCATGCATAAAAGTTCTAGAAGTACTTGATTAATCCCTTAGGAGGAAGAAAGTTCAATTATGGTAGTTACCACAGGAAATTCTTACAACTAGACATTTTGAGGATTTATTGTAGCAACCTATTTTCATATGAATTTTTTGTAATACATTTGCATTCAACTGAAGCTTAAATAAAAAAAAAATGTAACATGGTTATTTCCCCATACAGAAATTTGGGTAAGTTGTAGATGAAATTTTGAGAAAGTGCACAATGAGGAATTTATGGAAATTTTTTAAATAATATTTTTATACAAATTCCAAATAATCCTACAGTTTGCAAATTACAAAAGAATATTGAAATTTGTATACCAACACTTATGTTGGTCATGACAGATTACTGCTCTTTTTCAATAGTTAACGGATGTCTATAAAATATCATCAAACTCCAACATGTGTGTTACAGTAGTTGAAAATGATAAAGGAGGTATGAAAAGAAGGAAAGATTACACAAAGTGACACATTCATACTTACCAACAATTTACAAAAGCTACATTGTTTTAAAAAATAAAGATTAATGAGTGAAAGCATTTGTTGTAAATTGTAATTTTTTTTGAAGTTTATAGAGATTAGCTACAGTAAAGAATTGTGTGTTCTTTAAAGGATTCAATTTGTTACTCTTGTCGTCCCTTTGTTCAAAATCTTGTGCTAGAATCAATTTGTGCTTCTATAAAGTATTATTCGAACATAGGATGCTATTGGAGGGGCTTCCTCGTATTCATGTCATTTTCTTTTAGGTTAGTTTAGTGCATTGGTCCAAGAATCAAGTTTATTTAATGATAAGCTTATTTGACATAGTCAAACTCTAAAGACTGAAAAAATAATTGTAAGAGAAGAGTTCAAGTATGTTTTAGAAGGAATGATATACAATTCCTTTTATTCTAATATTGTTCAAAGAAAATAAGATTCACATCAAATTACTAATGGAATAAAGTTATTTGACAAAGATACCAAAGCCTGAGGACAAACATTTTAGGAAAAACCCAAATGGAAGTTGATTTGTCGATATTTCAATCTACGCTAAGAAACTCCTATTAATAACAATGTTCAATATCTCTCTTGAAGATATATAAGAAAGTAATAAAAGTTCATAACAAGTCTGTAAAAATCAAACAAGAGGTGTTGTCGAGTATAAATAAGAAAAAGACCAACAACCAAAACACTTTGGAATGAGTTGTCGGTGAAGAAATAGGTAAATGGAATTGATATCATGAGGGTATAGTGATATATATATTCCGAAAGAGTTTATGAGTATTGCTGAGAAACAAAATCCACTCAAATCAACGTAGAGGAAAGAATATTACAAGAGTAATAGATGCACAAAAAGACATCAATGATCAAGTGCAAAAGGCATTGATGGGATCAAGAAGAGCATTTGAAATGGGGACAAGAATTCCTTACATTTCCTTTAACTAGGGTCAAGAAAATCACATGGCCATAGGAGGTTTTTCACAAGTGTGGACAACAGTAAAATTAGAATGAAAGAAGGATTGTTAATGAATTTCATCTTGACTTAAATAAGAAGATAAATGGGGATCTATCCACAAGGAAGAGAATCTAAGCAGATGGAAGGAAATTATCTCACTTGAGGAACACATAACACTAGTGCTGCTATACAAGAATGAGGCATGGGAACCAAGAACTGCTGGAGAAAATAGACGAATTATATTGTGATACCAGACAAAAACTTGATGACAACTTTCCATAAAATATATATAAGGACCCCATATCAAACACTCCTTGTAGAAATAATATTATTCCCAAGGAAGATAATACCATGCAGACAAGTTGTGGAAGATGGATGTAGCAAAAAGGTGACCAACATTATCTACCAGGAATATTTCAAATGATTAAAATACATTCGACAAGCAATATAAGAGGTGGTTCGATAATTTGTATATAACATAAGAAGTTTTCCTGGTATATAAATAGGAGCTAAAAATACACATACAAGAATGTTACAATAAAGGTAAGAGGAAAAGTAACATTAAGAGGAAGAAAGAATGCTATAAGCATAATTTCATCCTGTATAGAACAAAATTTAGGACTACTTGAAACTGAAACTCCAATGAAGAGAAAACCATTTTTTTCCTGAATAAGCACCAACTCACACTAATTAATGCGTGAGATAGGAAAATGGAAAGAACCCAATGGTGGTAGGAAAAAAGGAGCAACATTTCCTATTGAATTGTGATATATATGCCTATATCCGTAATGCAGAAAAAATAGATATTAATAGTTTCAAGGAAACATTCTAGGAGAACGTGTAAAGGAAACAACCAGGAGAGCCTCAAAATTTGTTGAAAGCTAATCTAGCTTGGTATCTAGTTGGGAGACCAACCCATGGGAACAAATAGAACTGAATAATACAAACATTATTTGTGCCACACATTAGATCATTGGCCTTAAATTTATTTTTCTTTCCATTATATAATGAGTTTTTTCACCAATTTTAGGCCTTCTTTTCATAGGGTAGTTGTCATCATTGACATTTTAGAAGATTTCACTTCCACATTTTTTCCATGTATAAAAATTAGTACATGTCATACAAATGAAAGTTACAAAATCATTGCATTGAAAAGTTAATCATCTATTGTAATAAAACTTGCTATAATGTATCTGACATGAAAAGTGGCTTTTGGAAATTGTATTTGTTGCAACAAAAAGTCCCCATAGTCAGTAATGTAGATAGAGACCTTCATCTTCATGGGTTTGTGCCTTTCACTAAAAGTAATTGAATCAATGCCATGGACAACACAGACATTTCATGGAAAATTTATAGGACTTATTTTTATCTATCTTCTAGTGAGAAGTGACCCTCACAACTTGTAGTTGCTAAGTCAATGGTTTAGAATTTTTTGGTGATTGGATCAATATTTCTAATGTTAGTATTCAATAGTTGAAAGATATCAAACAACTTAAAGGATTGATGGATTCTTCCACTGAAGATCTAAGTATTATAGGAGGCATACTATAAGACAATATTGCCTCTCTACCCTTATATCTTAAAAGTATATTAATTCTCTCTCAGTAATAGTGCACACTTTAGGATATTAAAATGTTTATGAAATCTAACAATAAAGACAAAACAAAGTGACATTCTCATTTCCAATAACACTAATAGAAGACATAGAATTTATGACTTTTTTAATTGACCTATACAAATATTATGGAATGACCTTCTAGATTTATATGGAAAAAAAATTACATTCCTTCAAAAGAGTAGCCCCTTATTGTTATTAGTGAAAACCTCTTATTTTATAGTTGTTCCCATGTAGTCCCCATATTGTTATTATTGTTCCCCATAGAAGCCCACCATTGTTATTGTTGTGCCCTTAAAATATTATTGTTATGTAGGCTCTGATTATATTGTGACCCCATAGACTCCTATATATAGAAAGGAGGTCATGTCATTTGTATCATCCAATAATTTTTCATTTGTGTAATGTAAATGAGGTTTCCCCCTTGAACAAGCTAGTTTCGAAGTCGTTTATCCATCTCTTCTTTTATTTTGTGAGCTGATTGCATAACATTTGGTGTCAGAGATTTGCATTCTAGGGTTTCATTGGTGCAAATAGGCCATCATGGATTTTTTCTATAAATTTTGTCTATGAAGGTTCAGAAGCTGAAATTTCTACCACAAGGAGCTCAAAATCTAATTAAATTTGCGTAAAACTCTCATATCTTGGTTCACTATATTTTGAGAGATATGATCCAAGGAAGTTAGGTTTTTTTGCAACTCTCGAATTCCATCTCAAGTAGGTGACCTTGGGAAAATCGTCATAAAGTTCTCTCTCAAAAATTAGATTCAAATTTCATAAAATGTGATTAAAAGAGGACATATGTTTGTTTGCTGGGTATCGTTTTTAGGCCTGACATTCGAAACAATGACACATGGCATTTCGTACAAGTTCGCTCAGCTGAACTAGTCTATAATCAGGTCATAGTGGGAGACTGGGCATAACTCTTTTTTGGAGAATACAATCTCTATGGAACTTGAGGCTTTGGGAATAGGAATTATAGGGCTTCCACATGATGGAATTTAAGACCTTGTAAATTCGAAATTGTAGATATACAACATATTCAATATCGAGCTCCTATAAAGCAAGACAACGATGTGTATTTTTCAAAGTTTGCATCCGTTTTGTTGGAAAAATTAGTTTGAATTGATTCAAAGAGAATAGTGAAGCATAAATATCACTAATTGAAGATTCGAAGAAAGAATATGGAAACACCTAGTAAGAAACCTAAAATCTCTACTATGACGCATGAAGAAGAGGAAGAAATGCAACATGATGTATCAAAGTTATGCGATCAAGTGAAACAAAATTTTCTCTCGCAAAAAGTAACATAATCTAAGATGGATGGTATGAAGAATGAAATGGGAGCTAAGATAGATGGTATAAAAAGGGACATGGGAGTTTTGAATGATGGTTTAAAATCAGACGTGGAAACAATGATGAATATCAAGATAGAGGAGTTGAAGGAAGGTTTGGTAAAGTTGCTAGAAGAAAATCATACCAATGGTGACAAGGAAATCCATGAAAATAATGATGAAGACGAAAGGAATATCTAATATGATTTTAAACAATCCAACATGGGGTTTAAGAACCACCACATTCTAGATATAGATATGAGCAAGTTTGATGGCAAGGATCTGTTGAGTTGGATAGTACAAATGGAGCAATATTTTGATCTACATTATGTGCAATCCTCACAAAAGGTATTTAATGCATATTTATATTTAGAAACCAATCATTTTGTATGGTATATATGTCTTTGTTCTCATAAAACACTTGTCATGTGGTTGATGTTTATAGAGGAAATGATAGAATATTATGAGGATACAAGGAGAAACACATTCTTTAGCTAATTGATAAATCTCAAACAAGAGGGGTTATTGGTGGAGAAAAATGAGGACTTCCAAAAATTTAATATAAGGGTAAATGATATTCCAAAGGAGAATAGTATTGATTTCTTCATAGGGAATCTAAAAGATAACATCCAACAGGAGATTTGTCTTTGGGAACTTGATTCATTAGATAAGTAATTTAGTTTGGCAAGAAAAAATCAAAGAAACTTTATGGAAAGAAGGAATATTACCACTGACAACTATAAATATGGAAGTGTTGATGCTCCTAGCCTTCCAAAACCTACAAGGTTTACACGACAACAATTTGAAGAAAAAATAGCAAAAGGGGTTTGTTATAGTTATGATATCAAATATGCTAAAGGTAATAAATGTTACGAGAAGAAATTAATTTACATAGACTGGGAAGAGCAGGAAGAAAATGACAAGAAATGTCAAAAGAATAGGATATACACCAAGAACCAACCGCAAAGAAAGAATAAATGAATCTGACTGTATTTTTTAATGCATTGATAGGAATTACCACCCCTCAAACTCTTAAGGTAGAATGACATATAAATAAGAAAAAGGTAATAGTGTTGAATTATTTGGGTAGTAGCCATAATTTTATCCATTATAAGATAGCCAAGGAATTGAATTGCTTCCTATATCCAACACTGGAGCGTCAAGTGATGGTTGAAACTGGAGGAACCATAAATTTCTCTAGAAAGTGTCATAATATCAAGCCATCCATGGGAGAATATGTCTTGAATATTCCAATGTTTTCCATTCCAATGGGTGGTGTCGATGTTGTACTAGGAGTCCAATGGTTACAATCTTTGGGTATGATGGCTTTTAATTTTCTACAAATTTTCTTGACTTTTTTTTTGGAAGGAAAGGAAGTTGAATTAAGGGGTATCATAGGGAAACCAGCAAAGATAATCAGCGATAATGGCATGTCAAAGCTTCTAAAGAAAAATCAACGAGGCGTAATAGCACAATTATGTTCACTAGAGATTTAAATAGTGAGATCATCTATTTCTCTAGACCACCAAAATGTCTTGAACAATCATTCTATGTTTCAAGCAGTGGAATATCACATCAAGCATCAACAAGTTCTCCAACTCTTAAAGGATAACCTCGCTTTGATGCATAATCGAATGAAACAACAGGGGATAAACATCACAGTGAAATAAGTTTTGATGTAGGTAACTGGGTATTTTTACGAATACAACCATATAAGCAAATGTCCATCAAGAAAGATAATAAGGATAATAAATTATCACCAAAGTATTATGGTCCTTACAAGGTGTTGCAAACAGTTGGTACTATGGCATACAAATTGGAGCTTCCTGTAGCTTCCTGAGTGACCAAGTTTCCATGTTTCGTGCTCAAAGAAGGTTATAGGTGACAAACTCTAAATTCAAACAATACTGCCAGAACATGACAAGGAAGGAAAAATCTTATTGGAACTTTAAGAAATAATGTGAACAAGAACCTAAAAACTATGAAATCAGTTAATTTTAGAGTATCTCATCAAGTGGAAGAACTTACCTGCTGAAGATTCCACATGGGAGGATGATAATTTTATACAAAAGCACCCAAAACTACTTAAGCATTAAGGGAAACACTTTTTTAAGGAGAGGGGCATGTTAGGTCCCTATAATACTAGTGTAGCCCCTTATTGTTATTAGTGCAAACCCATTTTTGTATTATTGTGCCCATATAGTCCCCATATTATTATATTGTGCCCCATAGAAGCCCACTATTGTTATTGTGGTTCCCTTACAATATTATTGTTGTGAAGCCTCTTATTAGACTGTGACCCCTTAGACTCCTATATATATAAAGGAGGTCTTGCCATTTGTATGATCCAAGAATCTTTCATTTGTGTATTGCAAAGGAAGTTTCCCCCTCAAAGATGCTAATTTTAAAGTTATTTATCTATATGTTAATCTATATTGTGATCTGGTTGTATAATTTTTTCCTTTAGAGAATGGTAGTGGCGAGAAATTATATTTCATTTAGTCATTACCTTCTTCTTTAAAAAAACTTTGTAGCTACTCATTACCTACTTATTGACAAATATGAGGATCAGATAATTGACAATTTCAATTTAATATGATAAATAATATTTCTAGTTTAAGAATCCATCAAATGTAGTGATGGGGCTTCTCTTAAGGCTAATAAAATGTCCCATTTTTCTTTAGGAGGTAAGTCTAGGCAATCCAGACCATTAATCTCCAAGTTAACAACTTGAATGTCCAAAATGAAAAACATAACTAGGTTTACATTTAAGAGCACAAAGGAACACATGTTCTCTTAAAAGAATATGTTTAATTAGATGAATGACCTATTGAATCCAAGTATTTATGCTTCATAAATAACTGCACAATTCTTTGCAACATTTCAATAATAGTCCCATTTTGCAAGTGCTCCAAGACAAGGCCAATCCAATTCATAAGCCTAAACAATAAGAGATCATCCCCAGTACAAAGATTTCAACAAATGAAAAGTCTATATTTCTTGTTTGCAGAAGCTATACAACACATGTCTGAACACTCCAGAAAATAGTACCATGTCTTGATCTGCCAGAAGATAAATTTTTAGTGCTAGTGTGCAAAGTGTTTTGTGTTGAATTTTCTTTCACATATTCCAACTCTATTTTTCCATCCTTCCCTTCAACCCATATAAAAAAGATACAAAATATCCTCAATTAATAGTCTGGAGATTGATATCCAATTATTATTTGGGTGGATTTGGTTGCATTCATTGGATATCCCATTTACGAAGGAATTTCTACGTGAGTAGCTTTAGGGTTTGAGCATTGATGTAATGGAGATCATCAGTCGGTAGAGGAATAAAACCAAATGTGTGAGATATCTTTTTGATGGTCATAAGGGAGAGGGTCAAGGAAGAGATACGAACTAAATGAGACTAGGCACACCTTGCCCAAAGGTATTTCTACCATATCTCAGCTCAGGGATATCAATGTGAGGTTCATTACCTAGGCCCACATTCTATTCAACCCACACCTACGAGATTCCCCATCAGGTGATACAAATGGACACAACACATAACACATCTTCTAGTGTGGGGGACTTCTATCTATAATCTTCGCTCTCACTTCCCTTTATAAAGCCCTAAAGCATGGCCAATAAGGGAGAGGCACAATCAAACTGTAAATTCAAACCCCTAAAATCTACAATGAATTCAGCCATAGAATGGTAGAGGGTGAATTTTCATGAATGATAGAGGTAGAAATAGCCCCTGGCTAGTGCCATTTCGAGAAATCTAGGAGATTGGAAGAAAATTTCACATGCAAACAATTTTTTCAAGGTGAATTGGGTCTTGGATCGATATTTTGGAGAGGCAAAATTTGTTTTATGTGGATTATTTTCGATAATATTGGTGGATAAAATAAATATTTATTTATTTTTTAAATAATTTTTAGATGAACCATAGAAAAACGGTGTAATATAAAAAATTCTCCCCTCCAAAATATAAAACCCCTTAGATTTCACCCTTAGGCTAAGATTAGCCCCAAATATATTCTATGCTTGGGGTGCACCAATGTTGTTTGTAAAGAAGAAAGAGGTACTCTCAAGCCATGCATTAATTACAAGCAGTTGAATAAGGTGAACCTCAATAACAGGTATTTGTTGTGGAGGATTGATGACTAGTTCGATCAGTTTGAGGGAGCAGTAGTGCTCTTGAAGATTGACCTAAGATCAAGATACCATCAGGTATGCATCAAGGAAGAGGACATATACAAGGCTTATTCCAGGACTAGGTATGGGCATTGTGAGCTTTTTGAGGTTCCATTTATTTTGATTAATCCTCCAACTACTTTTATGTGCCTTACAAATAGTGTATTGCGTCCCTATCTGGACAAGTTTATTATTGTATTCATTTATGACATCTTGATATATTGTAAAACCGAGGAATATCATGCCTAGATCTTAGTGTTAGGACTCCATATTGTCTACTTTTGACCTCATATTTTGTCATGATGTTACCTCTTTTTAGCCCATAAGTTGAAACCCTTGATAACATTTTGACCTCATTATTCCAAGGTATGAAGTAACTCTCCTCATTGCTATATGTTTAATTATTCAACACATATTCATGTTATATTTATACTTAATCTTTGGAAGTTGACTAAGTTGCTGACAATTGTTGGAAATGTTCGAAGTCCACAAAATTATAATTCACAGTTGCTGTAACACCACAAACAGCAACTGTGTAGTTGCTATAACACCAGAAACAACAACTGACTAAAGTAGCTAAAGTCTTAATTTGCAAAGGATGAAACAACAATTGTCGAGTAGGGCAGTAACTGTCTGAAGCTGGCAGAACTATACTTGGCAGATGCTGACATAGCACAATCGGCAAAACATAGTCGCAGATGCTGGAACACCAGGAACATCATGAGAACTTCAAGGGAACAGTTGAGATTTATCAAATCGACAACAACAACGGAACAGCCAAGGATAGTACAAATACCCCAAGGAGATAAACGAAGACTACCAGTTTTGCAACAGTAGAAGGATCTGACTAAACGAAGGACGACAAAGATATACACTGTTGTAACATCATGCTGTAACAGGAATTGATTTCCTATTTTTGTATAAAAAGGATCAAGCTGAATAAATAATGACAATCTATTGTAATAGATGCCTCCTCTATAAAGAGGAGACATCTATAGTTGAAAGCAGAGGAGTTATAACGGAAGTATTGTAGTGCAGAGCAAGTCTGAATTTTTATTGTAATTGGACATTTTGGAAGATGAATAAAGCACTGTTCTAAGCATTTTAACTTAGCATCTATATTCAGGGGAATCTTGCGAGCAACAGGGCCCACATTCTTCACAAGATTCACCCATTTCTTTTCTATTAAGTGTGTGTGTGATTTCTAGCCTTGCTTCCGATATTTCCTTTTTGCTGATACTCTGTTTCCTTGATCGATTGGCTCTGTGAGACTGTGTCATCAGTGATTAGGGTTTGCATTTTGCATTGGAAAATTGGTCATAGAGGCAGGTGCTAAACATCCTTATACTAAGGACAGGGTCCTGGTCCTCTATTAAAAAACGACCATCATTTCTTTTAGCAGATTTGTTACCATTAATTAGTCGCTTTCATTTCATTTCTGCAATAGATTATAGCTACTATAACACAGAGTAAGGGTTTGATAGAAAGTAGATCTGTTTATACTACAACCTTTAATGCTTTTAGAATTAAGTGCATACAGTACGAGGTCACCTTTGAAATAAAAGGACTTTCCTGGGTTTACAATTTAATGTGGTACTCGACTGTTTAATCAATAAACAATTTGGGCAGCCAACGTTTTGGCGTCGTTGCCGGGGAAGGCGACTAAAATATTTTAATGGAATTAATGATTTTCCTTTAGAATAACAGGTGCATGAGAGGATGCAGGAAAGCTAACTTCGCATGCGGTAAGTGCATAGGAGGAAGAAAAACTTTCATTGACGATATCATTTCAAAGGTCGAGACATCCCAAAGAATAAGTTCCTGAAGACCTCAGATCCAGTATTCCTCCCAAACAGATCACCAGACGAAGGAAGTACTAGGACCTGAAAGGAAGATGGAAACACCAAGGCACGTTGAGGAACCAGTAGAAGAACCTGAAGAAACAGAAGATACTGAAGGCAGGGCAAGCGATTCAGGGAAAATATGAATGGAGGATAACAAAGCAGAAGGAAGGGGGGAAAATTCACTCTCCACCCTGGAATCTCCTATTGGGAATCTCCTAAGAGGAGCAATCCCTATGAAGAATATTCCACCTGCAGCATTACCTAATTTTCATGGGTTACCCTCTGAAGATCGTGATGAATTCCTCTTTGAATTTGATATAATGTGTAGGAGTTATGATTATGTAACTCCTGCTCAGAAATTAAAACTGTTTCCAGCAACACTGAAAGGGAATGTGTTAAGATGGTTTATGAGCTTAGAGGCTCAGGTAATCACTACGTGGGATCAGATGAAAGAAAGTTTTCTGACCAAATATCAGGATTACTGTCGAGCAAGAGAAAGGAAAGAAGAATTGTTTAAAATGGTCCAGAAAGAGGATGAGAATCTAGAGGACTTTGTAGAGAGACTGCAGTATAATCTGCAGCGATCAAGTCATCCGACTATGAGTAAGGATATTCTGAAGACAATACTGCTAAAAGAGGTATGAGATGACTACCTGGATATGCTAAATATGCTTGGAAAAGGGGATATCTCCAAAGAACCATTTGATGAAATTATTAACCTCTGCATGAGATGTTATAGAGGAGCAACAAGCAGATCTAAAAGCAGGGACAGTATATACTCAAGAGTCCAGAAATCAGCAAGTGGAGGAGAAACACGAGCCGAAATAGGTAATTTTCTTAAAGAATTTAAAACTGAAATTTTAAGCTCTTTTGCTTCCCAAATTGATGCCCTGCATGTTAAAAAGAAGCAGGCGGAAGCAAAAGCTGCTCTGGCTATTTTCTGTTCCAAATGCAGAGGGAAGCACCCACTGAGGGAATGCCCATTGGATAAGGCACCAATTTGTACCATTTGTGAAAAGGATGATGAGACTCAACAATGGCCTTCTTTTCCAGGAATAAAGGTAGCAGTGCAATCAACCGAAGAGGAAGCTGAAGTAGTGTACCTGATGACACAAAGGAGACAATGGCAACCACAAAGACAAGGTATGAATTCTAGCACATCATTTAGTCGTTGGAATAATCACTCTCCTTTTCACAAATTACCCACCCATGAATCAAATGTAATACCCACCCTTTAATCCAATGCAATTTCCACCTATGTAGCAACCAAATCCTCGTTTTTCCGACCCTACCATGTGGAATCCTTGGACTCTTCAACAACCTTATTTCAATCAATGGAACCCAAACTGGACAGCCCAACAGATTCCATTTCCTCAACACCAACAATCTCTTTCCTTACCATCTAACGCTCCGCTGAATAACGAGTCAATCGGATCCCAACTGCCTATACAACCTAACCCCAACCCGAATAATAATAAAGCTCTGCAGGTAATTGATATTCAAAGTCAGGTTGTTTCCCCTATGCAATGTAATGATATCCATTTACATTTTGGGAGGATAGTTGAGCCCATCATTGATGACATTACTGACTCTGAAAAAGAGGAAACTAGAAAAGAAAAGTCATCCAACAACAATGCTGAAATGGTTGAATCATCTTCTAACAAGACTACTCAAACAGCAGAGCCACCCTTCCCTAAACGACTAGCTGTTACTAAAACATTTGAGCCACCTGCTTTTAACCTTTTAGAAGAACTGCAGAATTTATATGTCAAAATTCCGCTATTGCAAGCACTAAGAGATGTCCCTATTTATGCTAGAACTGTTAGGGATATCTGTATTAAAAAGCCTGGAAGAAAAGCTAAGGAACCCCTCACAGTCGATGTGATGGGAGAACTGACTAATTTGATGACATAAAAAGACCCCTCTGTGAAATACGATGACCCTGGTCACCCTACAGTACTAGTTCAGGTTGGTAAAACCTTTGTCTCTAATGTTCTACTAGATCTGGGTGCTACAATAAACATTATGACGCTTGAAACATCACAATTACTGCAGTTGAAACATTTAATTAGGGAAACCCCAACCATTCTAGAGCTGGCTGACCGCTCTACAATTAAACCCAAAGGATTCATTGAACACCTCGTAATTTCCGTAGAATCTTGGAATTACCCAGCCGACTTTGTTGTGTTACAAAGTAAAACAAAGTTGTGGGGTCATCCATTGATTCTAGGAAGACCTTGGCTGGCTACAACAGATGCTTTCATCAGCTGTAGGTCTGGATCAATAACAATATCTAATGGGCACGAAACCAAACAGATGACTCTTTATCGTCATGCCACACCCATGATTAATAACGACAATTCAGTATGCTTAGATTATGAGGATGAGGAAACACAACCTATTCTAACTGTCGGATAAGCTTTAACTTTCAAAGACTCAACCAAAGATGAATTAATCAGCAACTTTATTTCTGAACCTTCTTCGGTCAGTCCAGAAATACATAATCACTTCACTGCAATCTTTGAATCTGAATGCCAACACAACCTTGAAACTAAAAATCTACCTCAGATATTAGCTGGCAGGACCTCCAAAAGTATAACAGTAGAAACCGAGCCAGGTAAAACATTAAATATAAATCCTAATCTAACAGACCATCAAAAATAGTAGTTAATGAAGCTACTTCGTGAAAATAAAGAGTCATTCGCATGGGATTATACAGATATGAAGGGGATTTCTCCTGAACTATGCATCCACCGCATTTATATTAAAGAAGGATCCCACCTAGTCTGTCAACCCCAACGACCAATGAATCCCAATTTAAGGGAAATTATAAAATAAGAACTTCAAAAATTGTTGAATGCAGGATTTATATACCCCATATCTGATAGTGAATGGGTTTCTCCACTAGTAATTGTACCCAAGAAAAATGGGAAATAGCGAGTATGTGTGGACTATAGAGCCCTAAATAAGGCCACCCAGAAAGACAATTTGCCTTTACCATTCATTGATCAGGTATTAGATAACTTGGTAGGTAAGAATTTTTTTTCCTTTTTGGAGGGATTTAGTGGATATAATTAGATAAAGATTGCACCCCAAGATCAGGACAAAACCACTTTTACTAGCCCATGGGGGACATTTTCTTATAGGGTTCTTCCATTTGGGCTATGTAATGCGCGAGCAACATTCCAAAGAGCAGTGATAGGGATTTTTTCTGATATGTTAAATGATTCTTTAGAAATATTTATGGATGACTTTACTCCTTATGGCAGAACCTTTGAGGTTGCTCTACAAAATCTTGAAAAAGTACTTAAGCGATGTATAGAAGCACACCTTGCCTTGAGTACTGAAAAATGCCATATGATGATGAATCAAGGTATTTTATTGGGTCACTTTGTTTCATTTTTAGGAATTCAAGTCGATCCAGCTAAAATACAGGTAATTCAGACCCTCCCTATCCCCAAAACCCAAACTGATGTGAGAAGTTTCTTAGGACATGCCAGGTATTATAGAAGATTTATCAAGAATTTTTCTAAAATAGCTTCTCCTCTGTTTGTGTTACTAATGAAAAATGTTGAATTAAAGTGGACTGGTGATTGTGAAAAAGCATTCGATGAACTTAAACATCAATTGTCTACAGCTCCCATTTTGAGAGGACCTGATTGGGCACTCCCTTTTCATAAATCCTTTGATGCCTTAGACACTGCCATTGGAGCTGTCTTGGGACAGGATGAAAACAGTCTTCCCTATGCCATTTATTTTATTAGTAAAAACATGACTCCCGCAGAACTTAATTATACAGTAACTGAGAAGGAATTCCTAGCAGTCATTTATGGTATAAATAAGTTTCGGCATTACATTACTGGTTATACTACTTTTGTGCATACTGACCACTCGGCCATTAAATACTTAATGAACAAATCAATTACAAATGCTTGAGTTACCAGATGGTTATTTTTATTACAAGAATTTGATATCATAATTGTAGATCGACCAGGAAAAGAGAATGTAGTTGCTGATTTCCTTTCTCGGTTAAAAACTAATGAAAATATTCCAGTAGATGGTTCTTTTCCTAACGAGTATTTATTTGTAGTATCTGCTCACTCACCTTGGTATGCATACATTGCCAACTACTTAGTTGCAGGGAAATTACCATCACACCTATCACATAGAGAAAAAAGGTAAATCATTCAGCAAAGGGCTAGGTACAGCTGGATAAGCAGCTATCTGTTTCACAGATGACTCGATCAGGAGATCCGGAGATGCATTGGCGAAGATCAAATTTATGATTTATTGAAAGCCTGCCACGATGGCCCTTGTGGAGGACATTTCGCAGACAAAAGAACAACACACAAGGTTCTTAGGATGGGTTACTACTGGCCCTCAATCTTCAAGGATGCAAAGAAATATGTCAGGGCCTGCGATAGCTGTCAGAGAATGGGCCAACTTAATCACAGGGATGAAATGCCACTCAATCCCCAAGTAACTCTTGAACCTTTTGAAAGATGAGCACTAGACTGTATAGGTCCCATTAACCCTCCATCCAATCAAAAAGTTTATATACTAGTATGCACGGATTATATGACTAAGTGGGTAGAAGCTAAGGCACTCCTCAAAGCTAATGAGGAATCAATATTAACATTTTTATTTGAAGAGATATTTGTTAGATTTGGACTACCTAGGGAACTAGTCACTGATGGGGGACCTCCTTTTAACTCTCATGGCTTTAAAGACACATTGCAGAAATACCACATTAAGCATAAAATGACCACACCTTATCACCCCAAGGAAAATGGGCAGGTGGAAAGCACTAATAAAGTCGTAGAAGCTATTTTGAAAAAAACAATAAAGGAAAATAAGAGGGACTGGTTTCAAAAGTTGCCTGAAGCACTATGGGCTTATAGAACCACTTGGAGGAATACTATAGGCTTTTCACCCTATGAGTTAGTTTTTGGTAAAAATGTTGTTTTCCCTCTGGAGTTTGAAATCAAAACTTTAAGAACTGCTTTGGCTGTTAACCTTGATTTGACTGATGCACAAACAGCCAGGTTGTAGCAGCTTCAGTAACTAGACGAGAAAAGATTGGATGTCGTCCATCAAACAACCATGATCCAGCAACAAAGAACCAGATGGCACGAAAAAACTATTAAGCAAAAGCAGTTCCAGAAAGGTAATTGGGCCTTACTGTATGACTCCCGTTTCGAAAATTTCCAAGGTAAATTAAGAACAAGGTGGCTATGACCTTATGAAATAGATGTTGTTTTTCCAAATGGAACAGTCGGACTCTTAACAATAGATGATAATAGAACATTGTTATTAGTGAATCGGTAACAACTCCATTCGTATCAACGACCTGTTTCTAAAGAGGATTTCAAAGCTACCTGCATGGCAAACTTACATTATGTCTTTTTGGGGGAACTTGATGTCCCTCGAGGAACTTAAATTTCTGTTTATTTATTTATTTTTATATTAGATTTCTTAACTAATAATCCCTGCCAAGGGTTGCCATGTTACAATTAATTGTTTTGCGGATCTTAGTTTCGGAGGACGGATGAGAATAAAAATTCCAAAAGAATCACTTTGCAGTTTGGAAACGTTTTTCAGACCATAAATCAAGTTTTTCATTATCTCCCATTGCTTCAACACCACTCCCCGTTGCTGCAACACCACTTCCTGTTGCTGCAACACCATTTCCCATTACTACAACACCATTTCCCGTTGTTGCAACACCACTCCCCGTTGCTGCAACACCATTTCCCGTTGCTGCAACACCATTTCCCGTTTCTGCAACACCACTTCCCGTTGCTGCAACACCACTTTCCGTCGCTGCAACACCATTTCTCCATTGCCGCAACACCACTTCCCACGGCTACGGCACTAACTCATGTTCCGACAACATCACTTTTCAATGCTGTAATACCGGTTTCAGTACCTAATGAACTATCATCCTGATGGAACATATTATGCTCCACTAAAGGAACTAGCAATGCACTCTGATAATTACACTTCGTCACTACTACATCCTATCAAATCGCTTGTATTTTCATGCTTGCAAACTTGTTGAAATTATTATTAATCTAGAAAAAGACAAGATAAGAATTTTGGCGCGCGATTAAAGGTAAAAGTAAAGGTACTCATATTTAAGTGTCAATATTAAATTATAGTTAATGTGGATATGTTGATACGACTGCCAAAATCATTGTACTACCAATCTGATCATTCCACCGTAGATTTGTGGGGATTACCAAAATATTGTAATTATTGCATAACGCGTCAATCATCACCACCTTTACTCCTCGCGGTAATATCTAAAAGTCACCTCGTCATGGCATATCCTCATTTGTAACGTTTTACTCTGTCTCAAACTCGATAACTCAGCTCTGCATTGTGTATTTTCGCTAGATTAGCAGCTATGGGGGGGAATCTGATTACATATCAACCTGGCACAACAGCGCTCCTGGAACTTTACCCCGAGGTTTACCAAATTTTCCTGCAAGCACGATGGGTAGACTACTTTACAAGACTCCCGGATTTCAACACACAACAAGTGTTGGACTTTGCATGCGACTTAAGAGAAGGATTTTCTACAGTCCAGGGAGTACAGATTCTAGTAACAGAGGAAGATGTAGCCTAAGTTTCTGGGTTACCGACCAATGGTACACACTGGTTTAGTAGGAAACATCTTATTCTGAATGCGCATAAAGGATTTTTCCTACGAGGCGAGCACGTGCAAGCCAAAGGAAGAGGGGTCGCACTTCAGTCACTGCCTCCACCATGGCTAAAGGTTACGGAGTTTGTCAAGCAATATTTCACTTGCGAAGGTCGTTACCAGGTAATTTACCAACACGACCTCATTTTGTTAAATCATTTGAGGCATGGTCAGTTGATAAACATGCCTTATTATCTATTGGGTTGTCTAAAAAATATTTCACATTATACTGGAAAAGCAAAGCATCCACTCCTTTCCCTGAAACACCATCATTTAGCCCAACTCCTAATAAATAGAGGCTTTTCTCTAAATCATCCACCCACCCTCATTAATTATCCCCAACAAATTGAAGAAGATCCTCAACAGGAAGTGGAAATTCCCCAACAACCAGAGCAAATACCCCAGGAAATTCCCCAACAACCAGAGAAAATACCCTAGGAAATTCCCCAGCAATTAGCAGAAACATCCCTGCAGAGGACCCCATCCCCCAATGAAGCTCAACCATCTACCCCCATGCTTCATATCTCCATTGATCACTCCGATGATAACACCCCCATCATTTTTCTTAAAAGAAAAAAGCAGTATAAACCTGAAACCCCACCAAATAGGAGAAGAACCAGGGCTTCGGTCAAAGCAGCTGCTATTCCCAATAGTTCCCCCAGTGTGAAGGAAAGTGGATGAAAAAGAAAAATTACTGATTTTCCTGCCTCTTTACCGAGGCAACAAACACGGTTGACTGTAGCAGTTAAACCCACCAGCCATGTTATCCCCAGTTCTCCACCCATCACCTTAACACCCCGCATTCCAACCATCCCTGAGCATTCCCTTTCCTCACCCTCTGAGTCTAAGATGCAGAGGTTGACAATTTTGTGACATTATTTTCTGAGGCAGTTGTTACACAAGGACCAGCTGTTGAGAAATCTAAAGTAGACACCCAAGGAGGTATTGGGCAAGTGGCCGTTACACAAGAACCAGCCACTGACCCAACAGGTGACACACAAGAACCATCTGTTGGGGATGCAAATGACCAAGTGGATGCGGAACAACAATCCCTTCCTCCGTTAGAATTTGCAGATACACAAGCTCCGCCTACCATAGCCTCCCTGTAGGAAGAAATTAAGTTTCTAAAATCTCAAATTAAGGATTATCAGCAGGAGATAATAATGGTTAAAGAAGCCTATCAGAATGAATATAATCTCCACATCTTAGCATGGGTAGCGTCTGTAAGAGAAAAGAGTCAATACAATGAGTATATGTGTAGTGAGTGTGGTGACTTATACACTCAAGCAGGATATAAGATAGTCCAGGTTCCAATGACCGAAGCTAATCCACAGCTGCTGCTGTAATCAGAACAGAACAACCTCCTGTTACACAAGAACCAGCAGGAGAAACAAAACAACCTGCTGTTATACAAGAACCAGCAGGAGAGACAGAATAACCTGCTGTTACACAATAACCAACAGGAGAAACAGAACAACCTATTGTTACACAAGAACCAGCAGAAGTTGCAGAAGAAGAAATAGAACAACCTGCTGTTACACAAGAACCAAAAAGTTCTCTAAGAATTATAAAAGAAGAAATAGAGCAACCTGATGTCACACAAGAACCAGCAGGTTTTTCGAGAGTTGTGGAGGAAGACATAGAACCACCGCATGCCACCCAAACTACTACAAAATAGTAACCTTTTTCTGATGCCTATGCGCAGACTGAACCTCCCTGTGTCAGCGATGCTCACACAGAGACCTCTAGTTTTCAACAACTAAAGGACACATGGAGAACAAAATATGAGCTTTCACAAGGGAAGGCATTCCAACAACAAAAGTCAATTTGGTTCAGCTATGCATATAGAAATTGGGATGCACTTGAACAGTCTCGAGCTCAACATAAACAAAATAAGGAAGTAAAAGCTAGGCTGTCCCGCATCTTCGATCTAGTCCAGAGGGTACTGGCTACAAGAAAACGCTCTTTCAATTATCCAGTATTCTTGAGAGAACGGTTGGTGTTCTTGCAGATAAAGGGAATTAGAGATGGAAGACCCTACCAAGTTGATACACCTGATCAATTTACTGAAACATTCATAGAAGCACCAAATAATGATCAAAACTTGCTCTGTGAACTATATCTTCACAATGAGGCCATGCCTGAAGATAGAGTGATGAATATACTCCCTATCGTTGGTGATATCCAAATAAGAGCCGTCATCTCTTTTCTAGCCAATCAACTTACCTGGAAAAATGCCTATATGTTAGCAATGCATAATGAGCAGAACTACCTTCTCTGGATTCAAAATCAACCATAGAATGCAACTACCTTCATTGCACAACATCAAAAAAATCTAAGTAATCAAGAGTTGGTTGATCATATGAGGAAACTACAGACAGTAGTCTTGCAGGACTGCCAACATTATGTAAAAACAAAAGGGGCGTTGGCCATCGAAGCAAACAATTTATTTTGGGAACATTGTCCCAAAGAGAGACAGGAATATCATCCTTACAATCCCCTCAATCTTCAGGTAGCAATTTCATGCATACCTTATTATGTCAAATGTATGGAAAAGTGTGCTGAGAGGTGGATTGGCTACCATTTTCATTTCCCTCTCTTGTGGTTACCTGGTCAGCAATATAAGGCTCATTAGAAACTGACCAAAAAGGAGGAGGTGGTAGTATGGAAGAAATTATAGAGTGTCCAGGGATTCAGAACCAGGTCTAATAAAACCTTCTTTAGCTACTGTATCAGCAACTTACACTGTTCAGCCCAACACTTCGACTCAGATTCAGAGTAAACGTTGCATGAGGACATGCAACCCTTTCAGTTGGGGGGGATGTTAGGACTCCATATTGTCTACCTTTGACCTCATATTTTGTGATGATGTTACCTCTTTTTAGCCCACAGGTTGAAACCCTTGATAACATTTTGACCTCATTATTCCAAGGTATGCAGTAACTCTCCTCATTGATATATTTTTAATTATTCAACACATATTCATGTTATCTTTATAATTAATCTTTGGAAGTTGACTAAGTCGCTGACAATTGTTGGAACTGTTCGAAGTCCGCAGAATTATAATTCACAGTTGCTTCAACATCAGAAACAACAACTATGCAGTTGCTGTAACACCAGAAAAAGCAACTGACTAAAGTGGTTAAAGTCTTAATTTGCAAAGGATGAAACAGCAATTGTCGAGCAGGGCAGTAACCGTCTGAAGTTGGCAGAACTATACTTGGCAGATGCTGACATAGCACGATCAACAAAACAGAGTCCCAGATGCTGGAACACCAGGAACAACATGAGAAATTGAAGGGAACATTTGAGATTTATCAAATCGACAGCAACAATGGAAAAACCAAGAATAGTACAAGGACCGCAAGGAGATAAACGAAGACTACCAATTTTGCAACAGCAGAAGGATCCGACTAAATGAAGGATGACAAAGATATACACTGTTGTAATAGCATGCTGTAACAGGAATTGATTTCCAATTTTTGTACAAAAAGGATCAAACTGAATAAATAATGACAATCTATTGTAATAGATATCCCCTCTCTAAAGAGCAGACATCTACTGTTGAAAGCAGAGGAGTTAAAACATAGGTATTGTAGTGCAGAGCAAGTCTGAATTTTTATTGTAATTGGACATTTTGGCAGATGAATAAAGCATTGTTCTCATCATTTTAACTTAGCATCTGTGTTCAGGGGAATCTTATGAGAGGGATGGGGCCCACCTTCTTCACAAGATTCACCCATTTCTTTTCTGTTAAGTGTGTGTGTGATTTTTGTGTATTTCTAGCCTTGCTTCCGATATTTCCTTTTTGCTGATACTTTGTTTCCTTGATCGATTGGCGTTGTGAGAGTGTGTCACTGGTGATTAGGATTTTCAGTGTGCATTGATAAATTGGTCACAGAGGCAGGTGCTAAACATCCTTATTCTGAGGACAGGGTCCTGTTCCTCTGTTACAAAATGGCCATCATTTCTTTCAGCAGATTTGTTACCATTAATTAATTGCTTTCATTTCATTTCTGCAATAGATTATAGCTATTGTAACACAGAGTAAGGGTTTGATAGAATGTAGATTTGTTTATACTACAGCCTTTAATGCTTTTAGAATTAAGTGCATACAGTACGAGGTCACCTTTGAAACAAAAGGACTTTCCCGGGTTGACAATTTAATGTGGTCCTCGACTGTTTAATCAATAAACAATTCGAGCAACCAACACTTAGAAATAATGTTGAGATTACCGAGAGAGGATCAATTGTATGAAAAGCTTAGCAAATGTAGTTTCTTCTAGATAGAGGTACATTACTTGGTATATGTTGCTTCCAAGGAAGGCATAAAAGTGGATCTGAAGAAGATAAGGGTTATCTAGAATGTGAAACTCCTATAAATGTGGATAAGGTAATGCTATGGGGAAAACTAGTGTCCATTCAGAGCTTCTAGTCCCACTAATATGGGTAACTATCTTAGAAACAAACAAACTAAAGTTAGTTGCTTTTTCCTTTATGAGAGATAGATGAGAAAGAAGCAGAGAGTACCAACCTCAATTTTTCGCTTGTCTCCTTTAATTTTTCCTCTGTCCTTTGACAGAGCTTCACCACTCCTTCCTCACTTGTCCCACCTGAAAGAACACTTGTAGAACCAAAGCAGCAAAATACTGTCAGAGCATAGAGATCTATAACCATAAACAATGTAGAATCAAATGTACATTAACCCTACAAATGCATACACCAATACAAAATTTAGAGATATACAAGTATATGGAGGAAAACTCAAATAGCTCTATTGATAGAAGTGGTAGAAGAGAGTATTACAACCCAAGGGTCTAATCCAGTGTCATCCTTCCAGCATGAAAACCCTCTTCTCCTCATGAAAAGCTAGATCAACCAATACTACAATTTTTCACAGAGAAACCAACAATACTTCCTTACAAAATACAAAATTCCAGCCTTCGGATCTCTACGATTAGTGATCCATATATAGATATTAGGTGAGTGAGTTAGCTTCTGGGATTTTAATTAGTGTCATTTCATTGACAATTCTTAGTTCCACTTGGATATTTCATGTTCTCTTACTCATCCCTGGGGGAATTCAGAGAGGCAAGTGTCAAATGAGCACTTTCTAGAAGATTCTCTAGGTTTCCACCTAGCAAACTACCTCTGCCATTTCTTTGCTCTTGCTCATCGGACCCTACAGAAGGGCTTTTCTATATGCATAGTAACCTTTGCATGTGACAGGTGAGATGCATCATACCCTCAGCATGGAGCAGTCTATATGGTCCAGTTTTGACCAGTTCTAAGTAGTTTTTCAGGGAGAACTTCTAGGAAATGATGTAATCAGCTGACCTTGTTCCCTTAGGGTATGAAACAACACTTTTAGGGGTTTAGCAGGCCTTGTTTTATGGACAAATGTGATTGGGGTTGCAGTGCACAAATATGCCTATAACAGTTGCCCCCTAAAGCATGACATTGTAAATTTTTTGATGTCGGGTGAAATGATTTATCGTGAGGTTCCAGTGTTTTTCGAACTAGAAGGTGACCTATAATAATATACAATACAATACATTATCTTCATAATATTTTCATCTTCTAGCTGAGGCCGGAATTCCCATGCTCAGCTTTATAAATTCATTTTCATGTACATAGGATGGACAACCGCCTGTGTGGCAGACTAATGATTCTAGTAGAGTCATCATCCCTCGGCTTGGATGATTATCTGTGCAGCTATGATGTACATTTGATGTCTTCATTTTCCAGAATATATCATAGCCTAGATGGAGGAAACGAGATCCAAGGTCTTCAAACTTGTTCAATCTAACCCTAGACTACAAGTCAATCCATGTGAAAAGATGTTCTAGTATCGAACATGGAAAAGCATCGCCTGATTACCAAGCAATGATGTAAGTTGTTAACGGGCATGAGAGGAATCACCGATAATGATAATGATCCTCAAGGTACCGCAGTACAATTCACCTGGTGTGAATACATGGTTCGATGTCGAACATGACGAAAAATCTTTTGATCGAAGCCCATTGATGTAAACCTGTTACTGAAAGTGAGAAACTTGCAATTGATGCATGCAAGCTTCAAAGTACTGAAAGGGTTGTTCCTAAGTCGACTTCTTGGACAATGAGCTGATGTCGATAAGAAGTTACCCGTCGTAGGAGGGCCTTAATGAATCCCACATCTATGACATGGAATGGATCAAATGATTTTGTGGAGGTGAAAATGATCTGATGATACAAGGTTCAGGGTGGCGGTCATGAAAAATGGAGAATGAAGGTATTGCAACGGATGAGGCATAAGCTAGGTTAGTGAATTCTCTGAGTGACTTCTCTTGAACATATTGGTGAAATTGAAAGTGGATTGATAGCGTTAACCCCAAAAATGGATGGTATGGAGGACCAATGGTTATATGACCGGTGAGCGGAATAACCCAACATGACTCAATCATGGTGATGGAGTGAAAGTGTCATGTTCAAGATAGACCTACTACCAACGAAGCTCTTCAATATTTCTTCCAAATTTTTCCCCAATCATTGTTGACCAGTACCTCTTTATTTTTGTCAAGCTTGAGGAGGATAACATATGCTTGTTCTATAACTTTCCCTTCGAGCAAACTTGTCGCTATGTTTTAGCAAGCCTAGCGATAGTGAAACTCGCTCTTGCTTGTAATGGACAAGTTTGTCGCTATTGTTTTAATGATTTTAACAACAAAGATAGCTCGGTCCTTTTTAGTTTTAGAGAGTCTGAAAAGCGATGGAAAGGAAACTCTAGTAATCCTTTTTTGTAGTATAATCCCTTACCTCTGAAAACGTATAAAATAATATGAAAGGGATGACTTTTCCGATCTGTTAGGCCCCTATAATACTAGTGTAACCCCTTATTATTATTAGTACAACCCCCTTATTATATTGATGTACCCATGTAGTGCCCATATTGTTACTATTGTGCCTCATAGAAGCCCACTATTGTTATTATTGTGCCCTTAAATTATTATTGTTATGTAGGCTTTGATTAGGTAATGACCCCTTAGACTCCTATATATAGAAAGGAGGTCTTTTCATTTGTATCATCCAAGAATTGTTCATTTATGTAATGTAAAGGAGGTTGACCCCTCGAAGAGGATGAATTCTAAGGTGTTGATCTCTCTTTTCTATCTTTTCTTGAGCTGGTTTCATAACATTTGGTATCAGAGCTAACATTTGGTATCAGAGCTTTGGATTCTATGGTTTCACTGCTCCAAACAGGTCATCGTGGAATATTCTCTATAACTTTTCTCCTGTAATGTTTCAGAAGTCGCAAAAAAAACCCATTTGAGAAGAATTCGTGCTAAACCTTGTTTCCAAATTTCAGAGCTTTTCGCACGATATTTGCGGAGATATGGTCTGAGGAAGTTGGTCTTTTTTCAGACTCCTGAATTACATTCAAAACAGGTGACCTGGGGAAAATCGTCATAACTTTCTCTCTAGGGATCAGATTGAACTTTTGTAAGCTGTTACAGAACGAAGACGGACTTTAGTTGCTTTTATGCATTTTTCAGATCCAAAGGGCAAAATAGTGACACGTGGCACTTCATACAAGTTCGCTCTTCTGAAAAGGTCTATAATCAGGTCACTGTGGGAGATTTGGCATAATTCTTCATTGGAGAATCCAATTGGTGTCAGACTAGTGGCATTGGAAAGAGGACATAACGGGCTACCACAAGTTGAAATTTCAAAACATACAGATCTGAAAGTATAGAGTTACAACTTTTTCAATATCAAGCTCCTAAAATCAAGGAAAAGAAAGATGAGGAAGTTTGATGGCAAGGATCCGGTAAATTGGATACTTCAGATGGAGCAATATTTTGATCTACATGGTGTACCACTGTTACAAAAGGTATGCATTGCATCTTCATATTTAGAACAAGATCAATTTTTATGGTATAAAGGGCTTTGTTCTTGTAAATGACTTGTTACGTGGTCAATTTTCATGGAGGAAATCATAGCACATTATGAGGATACAGAGAGCAACACCTTCTTTAGAGAAACACCACAACAATTGAAAAGAGTAAAAGGGCTTTGTGACATACTAGAAAGTAAAACTATGAAGCATTCCCTTCACAACTATAATGATGGAAGTGTTGTTTCTCCTAACCTTCCACAACGTACAAGGGTTACACCACAACAATTTAAAGAAAAAAGAGAAAAAGGGCTTTGTTACAATTGTGATAGCAAATGCACTAAAGGTCATAAGTGTGCCGAGAAGAAATTATTTTACATATAATATGAAGAGGAGGAGGAAAATTATCAAGAATCATCAAAATAAGAGGATATATGCCAGGACCCCACCCCAGAGAAAGAAGAAATGAATCAGACCATATATTGTAAAGCATTGGCAAGAATTACCACTCCTC
>APFE030162237.1:0-13279 GCA_000404065.3 Pinus taeda | reverse complement strand
ATGGAAGTGTTGTTTCTCTTAGCCTTCCACAACCTATAAGGGTTACACCACAACAATTGGAAGAAAAAAGAGAAAAAGCGTTTTGTTACAATTGTGATAGCAAATACATTAAAGGTCATAAGTATGCCGAGAAGAAATTATTTTACATAGAATATGAAGAGGAGGAAGAAAAGGATCAAGAAACATCAAAAGAAGAGGACATATGCCAAGACCCCACCCCAGAGAAAGAAGAAATTAATCAGACCATATCTTGTAAAGCATTGGCAAGAATTACCACTCCTCAAATTCTCAAGATAGAAGGACATATCAAGAAGAAAAAGGTGCAAGAAGTGAAAGATCACATCGAGAAAGAATAAATGAATCCAACCATATCTTGTAATTCATTGGTCGAAATTACCACTCCTCAAACTATCAAGATAGAAGGACATATTAAGAAGAAAAATGTTCAAGAAGTAAAAGATCACATCGAGCGTCAAGAAATGAATCTGACCACATCTTGTAAAGGATTGGAAGAAAGTACCACTCCTCAAACTCTAGAGATAGAAGGACATATCAAGAAGAAAAAGGTTCAAGTAGTGAAAGATCACATCGAGCATCAACAACAAGTTCTCCAACTTTTAAAGGATAACGCCACCTTGCTGCAAAATCAAATGAAACAACAGGTAGATCAACATCATAGTGAAAAAAGTTTTGATGTAGGTGATTGGGTATTTTTACTGCTATGTCTCAAGCAAGCTATTTATGAGAAGGAAATGTTAGCAATACTACATGCACCTAAAAAATGGCGACCTTACCGAATGGGAAGACTCTTCAAGGATGAGGATGTGGAAGCACTGTTTTGTGCTATTTCTATTATCCAACCAGATCGGATAAACGAAGCAAGAGATGAATCGAAGAAGGATGAAGAAGTATGGCCACTTATTCAAAAGTTGCAAAAGATCCCAATTCAAACAATATTGCGAGAAATTGAAGAGGAAGGAAAAATCATATTGGAACCTGGAGCAGCCACAGAAACAAGAACTCGACAGCTACGAAATCAATCAATTTCAGAGTATCTCATCAAGTGGAAGAACATACCCGCTGAAGATTCCACATCGGAGGATAAGAAATTTATACAGAAGCATCAAGAACTACTCAAGCATTGAGGACAACACTGGCCCCTATACTACTAGTGTAACCCGTTATTATTATTAGTACAACCCCCTTATTATATTGATGTACCCATGTAGTGCCCATATTGTTACTATTGTGCCTCATAGAAGCCCACTATTGTTATTATTGTGCCCTCAAATTATTATTGTTATGTAGGCTCTGATTAGGTAATGACCCCTTAGACTCCTATATATAGAAAGGAGGTCTTTTCATTTGTATCATCATAGAATTGTTCATTTATGTAATGTAAAGGAGGTTGCCCCCTCGAAGAGGCTGAATTCTAAGGCATTGATCTCTCTTTTCTATCTTTTCTTGAGCTGGTTTCATAACACGATCACTTTAGCGAGTCAAAAAAGACAGGTGCTCAATATTTTTGTGTAATGATCCCTCAGGTCCAGAAATATTAAAATATAGAGGAGGGATGGCACTTCCAATCAATTTAATGAGCAGAGAGGCCAATTGCTCGAAAATCTCTTTATATTTTACGAGTCTAAAAAGAGCTTAAAAGAGACTCGTCTTTGAGGAACGAGTGATATTTTTGGGTAGCAGTTGATTCCAGGTAAGGTTTGGAACTTTTCAATCATGGCAGTGTAAAGAAGGTGACTAATAGAATCACTCGCTGCAGTTGTTCCTCAATAGGGTAAACAATCAAGTGGAGGTGGATGATCGGCTAAAAAATGGAGGTGATGGTATGAAGACGACCAAGTCTCAAAAGTTGATAGCACCGAATGTGGGTTCATTTTTTAATGAGCTTGAACTCTGGGGGAATATATGATCATTGCTAGGATTATTTTTTAACGAGTTTGAACTTCACATAAACCTGCTTGTGCCAGTGATATAATAAGGATGTCTCTCATTAGTAGGTTCGTTTTTCAGGGAGCTTGTCCCATGTGCATCTTTGCTCCAGAGCCTTTTGTATGCAAGCTAGGAATGACCAACTACTGTCCTAGGGTTTAAAGAACTACTGAGTTTAGGTAGGATAGCTTCTGAACGGGAAACCTTTCCTTTTCTTTGTTGGTACAATCTGGCCCGTGCAAAGGTTAGTGGTTGATTAGACCAATCACCTAACTTAAGCAGTTGTAGTTAGTAAAAAACTACGGGGTTAGAGTTATGCTGGTCACTTTTCACTTGCGTACAAAAGGCTTGCATGCCCCCACGTATAAAGAGAAGTAGGGTTTCTAGGTTACCATATGGAAGTTCTTTCATTAAATCACGGTTGTTTCATCCACATTTGTAGACAAAGCACTTCCTTGGCTCTGCCCATCGAAATGGAAAAAGGTGAATGGTGGGAGCTTCCACTCACATAACCTTTGACGAGGGAATAATTTTCCAGTCTAATCCCATTTTCCTAAGTGGACGGGTGTGTCAGACTAGTTAGATATCCTACATGGAAACCTACCTTATACATGGGGTTTTCCTACTGAGGCAGACCAGGGCGCATGCCCCCTGGGTTTAGTCACATTCACTGAATCACTCGCGCTTATCAGGTGGATGGACTAGAGGTGGATGAGACATTCCTTGCGTAAAAAGACCAGTTAGGGATGGAATTTGACTAGTAGCCCTGTTTTAATTGGGGAATGAAAGCTAGTCTACAAGCTGGACCATTCTACCTTCATATGGGAAACACATCACTCAAAAGAGTGAGGAAACAATAGCTCCCATGTTGTAGATGTAGCCATGCCCAAGGAGTAGATTGTAATCTAGAGGCCCTTGGACTGCCATTATATTTATATGAATGAATTTCCTTCTCAAAGTTATAGACAAATTTGTAAGGATCCCTAAACATCGACTGGTTCCTTTGTTGAAGCCTGACAAATTTCGAATCTCAGGTAGAAGCGATGTTGAACCAAGTTCTTTCCAAGTAGTTGAGGAAAGGATAATCACGGAAGCCCATTCATCTATGATAATAGTAGCCATGATCATTTTGTAAACTTGCACTATGATTCAGAATGGTACATTAGATGGTAGGTGAGGTCTCCATAGTGGATTCCAATCAAAGGAAATGACTAGATTGCTTGGAGTAGGGACCGAATAAACGGCCCGACGAATCTCTAATGAACTTCCTTATTGTAGTAAAGGAATGGGTAGATTCCCCCATGTTCATCAGATTCTGTGTTAACAAAAAGAATTTGAACGATGTCATTCTCACTCTCCTTGATTACTATATCATATGAAGGTGGATCCTTTGAAGACAAACTAGGTCGAATGCCATCTTGACCTATTGACTTTGGTTCAGTGTGGACTCAGAGGGTTTATCTTGAATGATAAGTGCTTTGACTGACAACAAAGGTGTGTCAGTGGGATTTTAAACTAGTGATGGACTCAGCAAGAGTTTCTTGTATCCAGGAGGAAGTCATTGTAGTGAAGCATGACGGTTATCCAAGACTCTTTTAGCCTCGTCTAAGAAAGGATAATGGTGGAGGGCATGATTGCCTTCACACAGTCTATAAGGAAATTTAGATCTTCCTTTCAATCCATTGACTTCATTTTCACTAGTTGATGGTGTGCTATCAACATGATCATCAGAGGCTGAAGACACCAGATTGTGCAAGCAGGGAGACCAGTCTCTTAAGATCCATGGGATGCAAGGACAATCTCAATGATAGAGGTATACTTTGCAAATGACACGTGGAGATTTATATTTGGATGGTGTAGTGTGCAGGTTTTTGCCAGACGATGCATGGTTTCCCCCTTTCGTCGTTGGCTTCTTCTTCTTCTTCTTCTTCCCAGTTACTTGGTTTTTAGTGTTACTAGCTTCACCAAGTGAAGTGGAAGAAGGAGCAGGAGAAACAAATGAAGTAGAAGGTGGGGGAGAAACTTCAGTATCATCTAGTTGTTGATTTGATTGCTGACGAATTACGGTGTTTTGAACAACAGAGGCCAAGAAAAGCCATACTGGTAGGCCAATTGTGAGTCCTGGAAGGGACAATCTAGCCATGTGTGGAGCACCAACATCTCCCCAGGAAGAGAAAGGACTAAGATTCCCCCAAGGGGAAATCCTTGACTGGTGGACTCCATTTTCTCAACCTAAGACCAACAAGGGAATAATGATGTTATTCCAATTAAAATAAATTTTATGAATCTTTGACGCAACTTGCTTTTTCAATTTTTAAGAGTCGAAAAAAAGCTAAAGATGACTCCAGTTGCCTTTGATTTTTAATGAGCCTAAGGTGACAAGTGCTCTGTTGGAACTTTTCTTTTAAGGAATCTAGAAAGGAACAAAAGTGACTACTCTAGAAATCTAAACAGAGGGATTACAAAACCAATCGCAAAATTGCAGAATACTTTTTACGTTCAGCAGTCAATCTTCCTGAATGCTATGTTCAGTGCATTGCGATTGATAGGGCGGCAGACACAGCTTCCTAAGGATAAAGGATATAGCCTATTGTCGTCTCCCAATATATACTCAATGGTAAATGGGAGCACAAGTCCATACTAGCACTTGTCATATCAAAGAGAAGGAATCACCCAACCTATGGTGAAAATGATAGTTACTAGGCCATACGATGCTGGAATACATCCCTAGCCTAGACTTCTATATGTTGTGCATTAGGTTCCTAAGTTTTTTTATGTTCATTGATGTTTATTTTATAGTTGATATTTCTTAAGAAGTTTGCCTTTAAGGTTCACCATGTGATGTAGATATACAATTCCTAAATATGCAATCTAAGATGATAAACAGTCGTTTACTTTCTTTTAGCAATGAAAATCCTAGCTACTAAGGAAAGAGAGTAAAATTCTTTCAACATAGAGCATAGAGCACACACTAAGATGCACTCTCCAAAATCAATTTCCATATGCAGTCTAAATGAAAATGCACGTGCATGTATTTTTTTTTCAGTTTCCTTAATGTGAGAATGACAAAAAGAAAACTAAGTATAGATTTGAACTATATTTCCTCAGAGTGACACTTTAGCAATTTCTTTTCAAAAACGAAAGGAAGATTCAGATGACACTTTCAATTTCGACTTGAAAACTTCTTTTGACACTTCAAAGAATTGATGATTCAATAAAATACAATAGAAAAAGTGTAATCGACTATCTAAAAGAAGAAGACTTTACAACACTCTTTTCTTTGACTGAAAACAACACTTGCGACACTTTCAAATCAAAAGACGACAGTTCGATTAAGCTATTGTTTGCAAAGGAGAACTATAAATGATGAAAATACATAAAAAAACATTCACAATTCTTTATCAATGGAGGTTGAATAATGCAAAGGGAGAGAGTTTCAACAATGATATATTGATCATAGACAACGAAACTACTGAATAGAGCTGAAAATATTGAATGAAAAACCAAAATCTGGAGGCAAAAACAGTCTCATTCAATCATCGCACCTGTAACACAGGGAAACAGGGATGCATCTCACCTAAAACACATGGGAGGTGCAATGCATTGAAGTTACTAATCAGAGAGTGTGCAATGGTCCAGTGACAAGACTAAGCTTGATTTTCACTCATAGTTTGCAGCTAATTTTAGGGATTTAGGCTGAGCTAATGATAGACAATAAAAAAAAAGTATAGGGGTTGACCTAATGAGGTTATTTGAGCTACCACCAGGGCTCCTAGGATGTTCAGAAGTTAGATGTTTAGTTCATAAATCAACCCAGAGATTAACTGAAGTAGTGTTGATCTGCTTTGCAATTGCATAGAAAAAGTAGTTCGAAGGCTAGCTGACTTAACTTTGGGCTCCGTCTATGATTTATAAAGAAAACAACATCAACTAACAAACAAACTATTCATTCCCCAACAGAGTCACCATTTTGTTATCAGGAAAACTAGTTTCCATGCAAAACTACTAGTCCCACTAAGACAAATAGCTATCTTAGAGAAAAATAAACTAAAGTTACTTGTGTTTTCCTTTATGAGAGATAGATGAGAGAGAAGCAGAGAGTACCAACCTCAGTATTTCGCTTCTCTCTTTTCTTGTTTCCTCCTTCTTTGGCAGAGCTTTGCCACTGCTTCCTCACTTGTCCCGCTTCAAAGAACACTTATAGAATCAAAGCAGCAAAATACCATCAAAGCATAGAGATCTATAACCATAAACAATGTAGAATCAGATGTACATTAACCATACAAATGCATACACCAATACAAAATTCAGAGATATACAAGTATATGGAGGAAATCTCAAATAGCTTTATTGATAGAAGTAGTAGAAGAGAGGATTACAACCCAGCGGTCTGATCCAGTGCTATCCTCCGAGCATGAAAGCCCTCTTCACCTCATGAAAAGCTAGATCACCCAACACTACAATGTTTCACAGAGAAACCAAGAGCACTTTCTTACAAAATACAAAATTCCAGCCTCTGGATCTCTAAGATGAGGGATCCATATATACATATTTGTAGGTGGGTGAGTTAGCTTCTGGGATTTTGATGAGTTTCATTTCACTGATAGTTCTTGGTTCCACTTAGAGATTTCACGATCTCTTACTCATACCTGGGCGAATTCAGAGAGGCAAGTGTCAAATGAGTACTTTGTAGAAGATTCTTTGGGTTTCCAACTAGCAAACTACCTCTGCCATTTGTCTACTCTTGCTCCTCTCACCCTACATAAGGACTTTTTGGTGTGCATCGCACCCCTTGCATGTGACAGGTGAGATGCATCACACCCTCAGCATGGAACAGTCTGTATGGTCCAGTTTTGACCAGTTCTGAGTAGTTTTTCAGGGAGAACTTCTGGGAAATGATCTAATCAGTTGACCTTGTTCCTTCAGGGTATGAAGCAGAATTTTAGGGGTTTATAAGCCCTTGTTTTATGGACATATCTGATTGGGGTTGCAGTGCCCAAAATATGTCTATAATAGGTAAGAAAATTTATGGGTCTAACAGGGTATTATAGGATATTCATTATGAAATTCTCCTAGATTGCATATCCAATTGCTCAATAATGAGGCAAGGTAGGAAAGTTCAATAGAAAGTTGAATATGCAACCAATTTTTAGCAATTTAATGAATTGTTTACAAATTCTCAAATGTTAGAGATTGTAGATCCAAAAAAAAAATATTGTGGTGTGCACAGATGCTTGCAACATAGGACTTGGTGGATTCCTTATGCAGGAAGGATTGGTAGTATGATATGATTCATGGAAACTAAATGATCATGATTAGAATTAGCTGGCACGTGATATTAAGTTGGTAGTGATCATCCATGCATTGAAGATGTATATGCACTATATTCTTGGTAGGAGGTTTGTATTAATGAGTGATAACAGTGGATTGAGGTATCTATTTGACTAACTCGGTATGAATTCCAAAAAATGTAGATGGTTAGCCACAATTAATGAGTTTGAATTAGATTAGGTACATAAAGGGTAAGGAGAACAGGGTTGCAGATGCTCTTAGCAGGAGAGTACAAGCAAATCACATAGTAGCTATGAGCTCTTATGGTATAGACTTACAAGATAATATTTTGCAGGGAGGACAATATGATGGAAAGTACATTGAGCTTATGTGCATGTTATAGTAGGTTACATGTGGTCAAGATTCAGACTATTGTCTTATAGTAGATGGTTTGCTAAAATTTAGGGGTAGGCTATATGTTTCGAATGTTAGTGAGCTTAAGAAGACTAACTTGAGAGAGTTTCATGAAAAATTGTATTCAAGTCACCCGATTTACTAGAAGGCATTAATAGTAGTGAGGAAATTTCATCATTAGCTGAATCTAAAGAAGGAAGTGGTAAAGTTTATGTCTATATGTTTAGAATGTTAGCAGGTGAAAGATGAATATAAGAATCCAAGTGGAATACTACGGTCGATTCTGGTTCTACGGTGGAAGTGGGAGGTCATTTCCATCGACTTCATCATAGGTTTTCGGAGCACAACAAGACAACATGATTCCATCATGGTTGTGGTGGACATGTTGAAAACGGTAGCAGACTTCATTCCCATGAAGTTTACGTATCCAGCTAGTGATGTGGCATAGGTATTCATCAGAGATGTAATGAGTTTACATGGCATTCCAGGGAAGAATGTGTCGGACAAGGATGTTATGTTCAATTCCAAGTTTTAGGAGGAGTGTTTGCTGGTTTGGGGAAACAGTTGGCCTTCAACAAAACTTATCATATGTAGATAGATGGACATAAAGAGAGGGTCAGTAGCATATTCAAGGGCATTTTAAGGATGTATGTGATCGATCAAAAAAGGAGATGGGAGGAGTAACTTATTTTGATTGAGTTTTCATATAACTATGGGTATCATGAGTCACTGAGCATGAGCCCCTTTGAGGCACTATATGGGCGGATTTATAATACTCCCATCAGTTGGAGTGACCTAGTAAACAACGTACTGATGGGGCCACACATGTTGGCAGAGATGGAACAAGAAATGTAGGTTATCAAGAATAATATAAAGGAAGCACATGATAGGAAAGGAATTTATGCAGATCAGAAAAGGTTGTTTGAGGAGTTTCCGGTTGGGGAACATGAGTGCTTGTGTATAAAGTCAAAGAGGATATCCTTAAATATTGGATCATGTGCCAATATGACATTTTGGTTTGATGGAACTTTCAAGATTCTTGTAAGGATTAGACCAATAGCATATTGAAATGCACTACCTCTGAGAGTGAAATTCCATGATGTTTTCCATGTGTCTATTATTAATAAAAATTTTAAATATGTCGGTCATGTGATTGAATGGTCTATATTACAAGTGGATCCAGATGAATAATTCCATTCAGAACCTCAATGTATATTGTAGAGAAATATGCTCACACCTCGAAATCGAGGAACCGAGCAGGTTAAAGTGTAGTGGAAGAACTTTGGGCCTGATGAAGTTACATGGGAGATGGCAGATAAGATGCGGGCTATGGATCCTTCTCTATTAGGTATTTGACCAAATATTCTGTGTATATGTATTGGTGTAATTTTTTCGGTATAGGTATATATGTATATGAATGTGAATACTACCATGAGATGTGTAAATATCCAATAAGCAGTGTCGGTGTCATGTTTCTATGGTTGATATGTTGTTATGTGTAATGTTGGTTTGCTTCTCAGCAGGTTGATCATTGTAAATATTGCATCGGGGTAAGTTTTAAAGATCGATGGATAGTATGTTTTTCTTCTCAGAAGTCTTGTTGGTTGTAGGTGTCGTTGAACACCAAGGATGATGTTCCCCTAAGGGTGAGGGTTCTATAACAACCCTAGTCAAAATTACATGTAATAAATTTAATAAATAAAAAATAATAACCAAGGTCATGGAACATGTATTCCAAGCTGAATGTTGGGCAAAACATCCTACTGTGGGTGTTCATTTGGCTTATTATCACTAAGTAAACTAGCAAAGGCAATGGAAAAGGATTTGGGAATGCATGAGGCATTACTTGGCATGTTATTTGTGAAATTAATGGAAATTAGTAGAAAAGGAAGGTGAAAGGTCACATGTTGCATGTGAGGAGGGAAATGAAGGAAAATAATTGAAAATTAAAGAATAGAGGCCTAATTAATAAAAAGGCTTAGAAGGATCAATTGGTACCTTTTTTCATTTTAGTTTTGAAGCTCTCTATATTCTCTTTGTCTGTCACTCTTGGACACTTGAAGTTTTCTCAGAGAACTCTACCATTAGATCAAGGAAAACAAAGTTCAAGTAAGGAAGAGAAGCATCTAGGAGCTATAATGAGATTACTTGTAGGTAATGATTTTCATGTATGATTTCTTTTCTTGATTTGTCATCAACTTTACATGCATGTGTGAATTATTTCTCTTGATGTCATTGGAATGGGGTTTCCCAGGTGTGACAATGTTGTTCATCCTTGCCTTTCCATTTTCAGATAACCATGGTGTGATGGGTTCTCCAGTATTTGGTTGAGTTTAATTCCCAAATAGTTTCAAAATTAACTAAGACAATCTTTGAAAAAGAGAACAAAAGGCCTTAGAATCCCCATACCAGAGAAGTTGGGATTATGTTAAATTTGTTATTTTTGTGCCTTGGTGAACCTAGGAATCCTGAACCGATGAATGGTGGGATTTACGGTAAATCCTAGAGATGTGTGCCCTCGATCAGGCCTGGGAATCATTAACTAGTGAATGGAAGGATATATGGTAAATCATGGAGGATGGAGTCTTGATTATGCTTAGGAATACTCGACTATTGTATGGTGGGATATATAGTAAATCCTACATATTAGGCACCACACAAAATACTCATGTTGTAAGTGGAGAAATAAAATGGCATCCATGATTTTATAGGGCCTAATGATCCAATGGGGATTGTGGTAAATATTGTGGAAACCTATTTTGTTTCGGTTTTGATTCCCACATTGATGCTTGGAATATGAAATTAGGGTTATTGATTGAAAGAAATATTTGGTTCAGCTAATCTATTGTCAGGTGTCTTGTCGAACTCCCAATATTTGCTGGATTTTACATTCATTAATAAGAAATCCTTCTCCTTTTTATTTCATGTGTAAATGTACAAGTTTATATGTCGATTTAATGGTTCTTATATCCTTGTTATGTTTGTTGGTTAAATGTTGTTTATGAGTATGTTTTATGACAGATGTGATGTATGGCTCTCATCATGTTTTCATTTGAAATGAATGTATAATGAATATATGACCTAAGAGATTATACTGAAGCTATTTTGATATGGAAAAAAATGCTTCTTTATGAATCTCGTATAAGTATGAGACCCCTGTGCTCATATCTATTGTTATGACCAGTAGATTGTGTATTTCTGACATGTTTGACGAAATTCTTGTCATGGCTAGTAGGGGTTTGGTAAATTCCTTACTCAAGTCTTTTCATTAACATATTTCTTTCAATTTCATTTATCATTCCTAAAAATTTCATGAAGTTCTAGGCAGTGGCCTCAGTCCTAGCCTTGAAAAATTGGCAAAACAATATGGGGTCGCTAGCTTAGAACTACATGGAAAAGTCCATAGTCGTTGGCATGCCTTGTTGTGGGAGTGAATGGAAGTATTTCGTCACATGAATTCCTTTTCATGGGAGCTATTAAGGTTCTAGGAGAGTAAAAAGATAAGCTTTCTCAGGGATTAAGCACTTGGAAGGGTTGGTTACCACCGGAAGGGTCTGTATCTCCTGAAGAAGGTAAATTTGGTTGTGTTTTGTCGATTCCACTTCATTAACTATACTTGGGGAGTCCAATCATGCCATAGTAACTCCTCATCACATATTTACCTTGGTGGATGAGTTATCTTGGGTAAATGTGGGTTGAGGGTGTTACACGATCAAGCCTCTTTAGCGGTAATATCTTGCACTACATTATTTTTAAACAAGTAAACAACAACCAACTTAACATTTTTTTTTAACTTCCCTTCCTTGGGGCATACTTATCTCCATATCCATCATTGTGCTATTTCTTCATTCAACAGTTGCATTATGTTGAGGTGCACAAGGAATAGTAATAGATGTTTGTTTACCTTCTTCCTTGCAAAATATTAAAACCATTTGAACAAAATTTTCATCTATTTTTTTTTTATTGGAGGACTTTTATTCTCCAATATCTTGATAGCTTTCAATGAGTTAAACTATGATGGCAAACCCTATTCTGCTAATAATATAAAATTTAGTGAGACTTTGATAGCCCATAAGAGGAATTAGAAGTTCATTATATGGGCGTAAGTGAAAGTTAAGTTTCATCCATGCCCTATTGTCTGGTAAACAGTTGTAGAAATAAAAAGAAACAACAACACATTAATAAAATTCCAATGAAATATTGATACCTATTTTGTAGACTAGCTACAAATTCCACTTAGACAGTAGAACCTAAATATTCTATTGTTTATGTCATGGTATTGTAGCTTATCAAGGTGGAGGGGCCAATAATTTAGCAGTTAAATTGATGAATGCATAAATGCATTACCATTGCTTCCAACATATCTGTAGATGCTTTGAATTCTTTCTCTTTTTATTTAGGCTAGGAAATTGAGAATTGAGAGTGAATAATGCAGAAATCAAGAACAAGGAGGCATTTAAGAAGGAATTTAAGGAGGCCATAGGCCTATACATCTGCAGAAGGTTTGGTGGGATGGAGGGACCTTGAATTTCCCTCTAATTTCATTAACTGAATTATACAAACAATGAAGAAGGAGGCGAGATGGAATTCAAGCGCCCCCATTCTTCGTCAAATATGTTTATGTAAAGCATGTCATGGAATGATTTACTAATAAATTAATGTCCAATTCCTACCAAATTCTATCAATAATCCTTCTCTAGGTGAAAATCCTTTCTTTTCCATAACATCTACCTATTATTTGTTTGTTCAATAAACATGATGGAAGTGGACCTACATGAAAAGTTGTATTCGATAATTGGTTCTAAGATTGAATTTTGTTAGGCTTTGTGATGCATTTCCCTCCTCAGGCCTCGTGGTGATGGTGAAAATTGGGTTTCTTTTATTTTTTGTGGGAGAAATAATGACTCTCCCTGCATTTCATGCGCTAGGGTTCGTTATCCATTATTTAAAAATTTAAACTCCATAGAAGAATAAAACTTATTTTTAGGTAATACAACACACATATGTCTATAAAAGATAGCTTGTACTATTTGATTTCATTTATTTTTAGTATATACCTGGATATTCTCATCTTGGAAAAAGCTTGGTGGTTATCTTATTTTATATATTATAGTAGAAGTTTTGATTGAGATATATAATTTTTTGATATTTATTGTGTTTGATTGTAGTCATTTGAGCTATGGGATATGGTAGAAAATATAAGTATGACCATTTCAGCGCATGATGGACTCATAGCTTCATTGGAAATTTCCAATGAAACTGGAATGGTTTCTTTTGTGATTCATGATAAGTGTGTAAAGTTGTGGAAGTGAATGACCTTTTATAAATCAGAGAACTTTTATTCCTATTTTGTTGGTTCTTAATACAACTGTTTTAACCAGAACTATGGTGAGCCTCATATATTTGTTTCTTATTTTTCTTTTAGATTGATTATTACTCTAATTTTCCTTAAATTAATAATCTTCCATAATTTATATGTAAATTTCCTTTCTACCAACATATTATTTTTCTAGAATCTCTTAGTGTGCATTGTCTCTTGGATACAATCCATTAAAAACAACTTGTTGAGTTTAATATCAAGAAAGAACAAATTAGTTTGTGTTCTTTAGGGACATATACTAAAAAAGAGTTATGATGTTAAGGTATT
>APFE030162211.1:29674-43728 GCA_000404065.3 Pinus taeda | reverse complement strand
TTGCATTTTCAACATGGTTCAATTAATTAGAATTGAGGGTGAGGGTCTAACTTGAGTCATGTAGACTGTCTTCTACTTTATAGGAGCGTTGGTTGAGTTTAATTTGAGTTGTAATTAATTAATTCATTTTAACTGAGTTAAAGTGAGTTAAACTAGTTCCAACAGATTGAGGAACTAGTAGGAGGTCTAATAGTGGGGTGCTGCTTCATGTGTTGAGCCAGTTAACTACTTTCTTAGCCATAAATAACTCATGCATGTGTGATATGAGAGTTACCCAGTTGATATTGGAGTTCAAGGGCAATGTAGTATCAGTTGTATAATCGTCCAAATTGTACATGTGGTGCATGTAGTCAAAGGAAGGCTTGTGATGGATTGCGCAATTCCAATTAAGGAATTTCCCTAATTAATAGGGGAAAATTCCCAAGGAAACAATGCAAGGAAATAGAGCCTTAGGCAAGCAAAACATTGGTTAAGTATTGGCTTAGGTTTGTCTAGGAAGAAATGAGATAGATAGAGATAATGCAGAGGTTGCTCCAGCTTGAGAAAATCATTGTAATCTTTTCATATTTTTTGACTAATGCAATATACAGATAACTGGGGTTTTTAGCTATGGCTTTCCCCAAGAAATCATTGTGTAATGTGTTGATTGAATTCTTTCTCTTGTATGCATCATGATTTCTTGATCGATTAATTGATTTCACTGATGCATAGCTTATATTCAAGTCTTTTGTTTTAGCAAAATTACATAAGCAATTTGAATCTACGAGGAATTTCTACAATAAATTCACTCCTTTTGTCTACTAGTCCAAACAGGGTAGTGCCTCTGAGGTACTGTAAAACATGCTTAACTTTGTTCCAAAATAATTTGGTTGGCCTAATCATACCTTGGCTCATCTATTTGACTACATAACACATGTCTAGTTGTGTGTTCAGAAGATACATTAGTGAACCCACCAACTTACGGTAAACAATAACATCCACTTCCTCACCTGAAGTGGCATCCTCTTTCCTCCAGTTGGTCACTAGAGGTGTCTCCATGGATTTGAAATTTTCCATGCAGAACCTCTGAAGTATCTCATTGGAATACTTTCCCTGAGATACAAACAATTCCCCATTTCCTGTACATACTTCCAATCTGAGGAAGTAGTGCATGAGACTTATGTCCTTCATTTCAAACTCTCTTGCAAGGTCCTCCATGCAAGATCTAATAAGATGCTTATCACCAGTTAAAATCAAATCATCAACATATAAGACTATAATCAACAAATTACTTTCCACCAAGATATGATAGAGGTTTTAATCTGGTTCACTTTAGGTGAAGCCAATCTAGTGAGATAAATATCGATGATGGTGTACCAAGCACACGGTTCTTACTTGAGACCGTACAATGCTCGTTTGAGTCTACACACATGAGACTCCCTATCAAACGTCTCAAAGCATTTTGGTTGATCGATTTACACCTCATCCTCAATTAATCCATTGAGGAATGCTATTTTGACATCCATCTGGTGTTCTTCCACCCCATCTGTGCAACCCTAGTAAGAATTGATCTAATGGATGAGTACCTTGCTACAGGAGAGAAGGTATCCTCATAGTTAATCCCATCAACTTGATAGCAACCCTTGACCAAAAATATGGCCTTTTACTTCTATGTTTCTGTTTTCTAAATGATTTAACTTGAAGATCCATATTGAACCCACAACTGATTTGTTTGCTAGCTTGGGATCACTTCCCAAACACTGTTCTTTACAATGGATTCATATTCCTCCAGTACTGCATCAAACCACACAGGTTTCTCTACTGATTCCTCAAAAGAGGATGACTCAGTCTCTACAAGCTCAATCATTAGAGCCATGTAGCTAGTGTATTGATCTAGTGACCTTCTCTGCATGCACTGATTTGAAGGAGCACCCACATTCTCCCTCGCATCCTGTACAAGTATCTTAGCTTCCTTGGTCCTTTTTCTACCTTCTTTTGATGGTTCTTCATGAGTGGATGTATCCACTCTCTTATCCTTAATTTGTGGCTACTCCAACACTTCATGAGGCTCCCTCTTTGGAGCTAAAATCTCCTCTTCTCATGGGATATGAAGATCCCTCTCAAGAGAGCACAACATGGCTTTATCTTTGTCAAATTTTACATCCCTTCGCAAAAATTTCATTATGAGGGATGGAAAATACATGCGGTAGTTGTGGGGAGTTTTTTTGTAACCCAAAATACCCCATTTCCGCTGTCTGCTCTAGCTTCTTCCTTGGCTCTTTGGATACATGGTAGTAAACAAAGGCTCCAAAAATCCTGAAGTGCAACACATTTGACTTTATTCCCGAGAAAGCCTCCTTTGGTGTAATCATGCCAAGAATTCGATGAGGACTCCGGTTCTGGAAATAAATTGATGTGTTGCATGCCTCGACCCACAAATGAAGAGGCATGCCTTAATCATGCCACATAACTCTCATTGCTCCCATAATTCTATGGTTATTTCTCTCAGCCACCCCATTCTGCCATGGGTTGTTGGGTGCTGTCAAATCTCGTCAAATGCCTTCTTTTACATAGTTGTTTTTAAATTCATTTGACACATAATCACCTCCATTATCTCTCTTGAGATCCTTCACATTTTTTTCAATTTATTTCTCAAACAGTGCCTCAAATTTTATGAACTTGGAGAGTATTTCATCTTTCTTCCGTGTAAAGAAGATCCAACACTTCCTTGAGAAGTTATAAATAAAAATGAAAAAATATTTGTGCCTGATAGTGGAGGCTGTCGAGAAAGGTCCATAGGCATCAAAGTGGATCCTTTCAAGGACTGCATGTGATTTGCTATCCCAATCATGGAATGTGGATTTTGTGTACTTTCCCAAATTACATCCTTTGCATACATCCTGATTCTCAAGTTCTCCTTTGGGGAGGCCTGTGGTTATCTGCTACATGATCTTTAGAGTGCCATGATGAAAATGGCCAAGTGTTCTATGCCAAATTTAAGCGAAACCATGACTCTACATCTTCTCTGCCTTTGTGGTCAATGTAACAAAATCCTCCACATATAGCTTGCATAGGTTCTTCACATGAACCTCGACCTGCTTGACCTGTCTCATGGCTATGTGTTCCTTTCCTTTGTTGAAGATCACATCATAACCATGGTTTTCCAAAACTACAATAGATACGAGATTTTTGTTTAGGCCCGGGACGAACATGACATCCTTGAGCTTGAGGGGGGAGCCCGACTCCCTCTGAAAGGTGACTACACCAATCCTAGTTGTGTTATACCTTCCTTTGCCCCCCATCTCAATGTGCATCTGCAAGAATTTCTTCTCTTGGTGACTGAAAAGGCCTCTATTCCTCGTCACGTGGAATGATGCACCTGAGTCCAAATACCACACACTCCCCATCACTGTGCTGGCCATGCAAAATGAGGGTAAAGTCAAGCTTGAATTGTGACGCCAAAGGTTCACCTTCTACTCCTCCTGAGGTCTTCTTGATTTCCTTCTTATGTGGAAACTTTGTGGCATAGTGCCCAAATCCATTACAATGGAAGCATTTAATTTTTGAAAAAACTTTCTTCTTGCCCCCTTGAATGGAGTATGGTTTGTATTGAGATTTCTTCCCATTTCCAGCCAATGAAAATTTTTCTTCGTCCTCACCCTTGGATTAAGTCCCATATCTAGTATTCTGCCTTATTTCCTCTTGTACCAAATCGAGCCATAGGATCTCCCAATTCGGTAATTTATTCCCCCCATTCACCAAATATTGATAGCTATTCCATCTCTTCGGAAGGCCCAAAAGGGCTAGGCTTACCAAGCCATCTTCAGGGATAGTAACACCGACGCTGCCCAGTTCATCACGACATTGTGTGGACCTGCTCAGATACTGTGGTATAAGGTCATTCTTTTGCATCTTAATACTTCGAAGTTTATCATTGATAAATAGATTCCTGTGGTCACTATTATTCTCGAACAATTCTATCAATCCTTTCCATATCACGAACGAGGTTTATTTTCCATGGATATTTGAGAGAATATGATCTTGTACACCCTCCAATATTATTCTCCTCGCCTTGGATACATCTCTCTTCCATTGCACAAACTGTCGGTAGTCTTGGAATATCCACCTTAACATATTCAAGCAATCCATTTTCATCCAATACTGCATACACACAAATATGCAACATAAATAAATTTCATCTCATTAATATCAAATAATTGAAATATGCTTACATACAAAATGGAAATAAACTATCTCGGGTGACGATAGCTTATCTCTGAGAAGAGATTTGGCAGCTACATGCCTTTGAACTGTGTTACAATGATGCTCAAAGGCCTATTTATTACTAATAAATAATGGAAAACCCTAAACATACAAAAACCTAACCCTAGGAGATGAAGCGCCAAACTATGGGCCCTGTTTGGGTAAATTGGTACATCAACTTCCTAGGGTTGTAACTTTGGCATACAATCTTCGTTTGACGTGCAAAATACCTCGTTAGAAATATTTATCTGAGGAATACAAATGTTGAGTGGCCAACATCAATATATAATCCACATTGGCCCTGATTCTCCCAAAAAATGTCGTTTAGGGCCTCAAAATGGCTTCGGAATTTTAGGACTCAAAACAATGCCAAAATATTAAACTGTGCTACAATTAAGAAAATTGAGAAACTAAAAGAAATAATGGTGGGGGTCTAAGTGGAATAGGCGAGTGGCCACCAATATCCACTTGGATCATTGCTCCCCCCTTAAGAAGCAATGGTCCTGTTACATAGCGTTTTGTCATGCCTCCTGCACTTCCCTATGACATACCGTGAAGTGCCAGAAACATGATCATTATACAATATACTCATCAATGTATACAGATCAGATCCCTCCTTTAACTTTTCCTGGAAAATATCTAGAGCTTTCCCTGAAGAAATAACTCATGAAACCATAAAATGAGAATCATCGCCCTTAAACTCAAAACCGCAATGATTGCCTATTGCACCTTGTTAAGCCAGCGATGGCATTGCTCTTTTTTCTCTCACACTCATGGTGGTATAAAAAAGGAAGTTTTCTGAATGAGGATGAGAAGCTTCATGATCTAGAAGCTTCCAGAGCGGCGAGCTGGAGGTGGTTTCACATAGATGAGGTCAAATCCTCCTAATTTGATCTCTTGGTCTCATCCCTATGAGTTACCTCCTGAAGATGTGGGTCTAACCCTACCTTTGGAGGCGGTCTAACTCCCTCTTCCAGCCTATAAATTTCCCCTCTACAATTCCCAAATGGTTGATCTATTTCCATTTTCACCCCTATGCTGAGCTTGTGCTTAGAGGTTATTCATTAGACTTGGAGAAGAAGTGTTGGAGTGTTTCTTGGCTTGGACATGGATTACCACTCAAAGAGAGCCTTTCAACATCAAGGCTATGGTTTTAAGTTTCCCCTTTCTTCTTTAAACAATAATACAACTGATGGTTCATCTTCCCAATAAATATGTTCATGTATGTATTTGTTTGGAATTCCTTGATCAACTAAATAGATTATTAATAGATTTTCTATTGATTTTGCCATGCTTTGTTGTCTCTTGGTTGTTTGTACAAGTACATAAGCACTGAAGCAGTTAGAGTATTTCAACAAAGGAAATCGGATTAGCATTAGAGAAAGGTAGGCCTTCTCTCTTGTTCTATTTTTCAATCATAATCTAGGAGGATGTCTAGTTGATTGTCCTCTCAAGTTGCTAGATCCACTCATTGGGCTAGAGGGATCGTCTCTGTCCGCAAAGAGGATTAACCTTGTCAACAAAATGACGACTTTTTTGGGAAGCCTATGAACTTTTCCTTCCTTTCATTCACCTTGTCTTTTGATGAGTTTGATCAACCATTGATTTTTAGACTTCATTGCTTGCTTGCAGTCAGTTCCATTACCTAGTAGATGTCTAAAGATTGTTAACTTGAGTTGTTTTTGAAAATTTTAGATTTCTTTGTACTTTTCCTCGACCATTGTGGATATGAACCTGAAAGTTGCGATGATATTGTGGGGTTTTTAGTTACAGTAGCAATGAATGCTACTTTAATGCTTATAGGTGCAATGATTTGTAGAAAACTTATAAATTTAGGGTTTTCTCTTTGATTTTCGGTTTTAGTTGTCTTCTCCTTGTGATTTACCAGTGTGTTTGCTCATTAACTCTCTCATTGTATACTTGCAAGTTCCTTTTGACTTGGCTTGAGTGTTCTTGAAGTTTGATTAACCGTTTAGGGTTCTAGGTCTTCTAGGTCAACCTTAGTACACTCATCGGTCTTCCAATCGGAAATCAGAGATTGATTTCCTGTGTTTAAAAGTCTTTGTGTGTTCATACGTGCTTGTAGATTACTTTTGGTTCTTGTGACTTAAGTTGTTCTCATTAGAGGATATAGTGAAAGTTTCTTAAGCTTAATTTGACAAACGATAGATTACAATTCAGTCGTCTCATTGGGATGAAAAGAAAGTGTTTGCTTTGAAGTTGTTTATGTTTCAAACTGAAAGTGAAAGTGCAATTATTTTCCTAGTTTTTCGAACATTTTGTGTTTCATTCAAATCATTGAAGTGAAAGTGATTTTCATACTTATTGGTTTTCCTGCATTCTCTTTTCCTTTGCACTAGATTACGTTTTTTTCATTTTGAAAAATAGAGAAAAAAATCATCATTATATCTTAGAGATTTTTCATTAAGATTTGTTTTGGCATTGTATTTGCTTATCATATGAAAGATTACATTTCATATTTTTGAATTTAGCATTTGAAGACGGTCATAAATGCATATTGCATTTGGTTTGATGCATGATTTGAGTGATTTTATTCCCTACATAGCTAGCCTTCATTGAATTGAAATATTTTAGTTCATCATCTAGTTTTCATTTTAGGAAGAAAAAACATCGTTAAGGCCTTGAAATTGAGACATAATTACAAGATCAACTTTAAAATCTATCAATTAACATAAGGAGCATTTGAAACATTAACGTTGATATCTAGTGGTCTAGGTTAGGGACGTGTTCTTACATCTTTAAAACGTCAGTTGTCGTTAGCTTCGACATTAGACAACGCTAGCACAGACTTGTTCTCCTCATACCATCGCGTATATAAAGGGAGACCCCTCTAGGTTGCAATACTTTATCCATAGGAAGCTGAGTCTGCCGCCCTATAAAAGTGATACACTAAACACAAAATTCAGGGAGATTTCCTGCATGTACGTCAAGTCCTTGGTCAATTTATTGGATGAGGTGTATATTGCAGTTCATGGTTACTTGGTAATCCTTTTACCTAGATTCACCTGAGAAGTCATTTGATCTTTTCTGACTCTTTAAATTTGAAAAGATCATCCAACAACTTGTCCTTTCATGCTCGCAAAACCATTGAAAGCGACTAGATTCACCTTTTCACCCTTTTCTCGACTCTTAAAATATGAAAAGGCAATGTTTTTGTTTCTAAAATATCACTGCCCACGGTAAACATGTCATCTCAGGCAGTTGCTTCTTAGACCAAATTGGGTAATTCCTTGTTAATTTCAAGACTGTTAAAGCCTTAATCAAATTGTTTCCTTTCCTTTTTTGTTGTTGGGGGGAAGGCATTGTGGTTGAACCATTGATTCCATCTCATAGTTCCCCTTCATTTTATGATACTAAAGGGTCCTCCCAAGGAGTTCATCTGGAACTTCCTATGTCACTTGAGGATCAAGGTGTTGAACTTGGAATTGTTTTGAGTATCCAACCTTTGTCTTCTCACTCGCCTCCATCTGATTCCTGGTCACCACAAGAATCTAATCTAGATTCCTCTAATAATACCATCCAGACACCTGAGAGTCCGCAGACTGGTTGTTTATCCACCGAACCCATTGTTCAATCCTATTGTGATATCTCCATAGCATCCATACAATATGTACGATCAACCTGGTATTCCTTTGGATTTATCTCCTCGGACATCTCCGGTCCTCCACCAGTTGTTTCCATTTATGGAGTCAGAAGGCGAGATCTCAGTCTCCTCTCTAGTTCATTCAAAAGTTTCTGCTACCCACACTCCTCACAAGGATGATGAGCAGGGATATGAGTTCCCTCCAGAAGGCTTCCCTTTTATTGGAAGAGTCTTGTCTCTCCCTTATCCTAAGTTTAGTGAGCCCATATTGCCACATGGTTATACCTCTCTAGCTTAGTTGGTTTCAATCACTCCTAGTGCCTCGTCATTGTATCATAACCCCATTTGGTCTTCCGACACTATGCCTACACCAGGTCCCTTCATTCAGAACATGACCTCTCAATCGATTGTGCAAACTGTAGTCACTTTAGTTTCGGTTCAAACTACCATTCCATCTCAACCTGTCTCGTCGTTTCGATCGAATCTTTCTGGTTCAACCGACATTCTTAGGTCAGGTCTCGGTAAGTTCTTCTATCCCTCCAACAAGTGGATAGACTGTGCCACCACCTGGGGGTAAGATCCAAATATCCCTATGATCTCTGGCAAAACCAATGTGAGCGGATTACAAACTCACATGATTGGAATGAATCAACCCTTTTACGACGCTATTCCTAACCCTGTTGGTCCATTTGGGTCAGGTAACATCCAACACCAACAACCATATATGGCTAAAGTCCCATTCCAACTGGCTTATGTCCCATATGGTTCACAAGCTATGGTAAATCCACCTTACATTCCTTAAGCTGGGCCTTATGTTCAGTCTCGCCAATCCACTGTGCCTAGTGGATATGGCTAGATCTAATTTAGGAACTATCAATATCCTCAGGGTATTACCCCAGGAACTATCCAGATACCCTTGTAGCAACAAGGACAATCTTCGCAGCAGCAAGGGTAACCTTCACAGCAACAAGGGCAGTCTTTGCAACAGCAAGGGAAATCATTGCAACAACAAGGACAACTACTCCAACTGCAAGGGAAACCTTTGCAATAGTCGCAACAAACTTTACAACAGTAGACTCAATTTGTTCAGCAGTCCTCCCAACCTTTTTCCTTGCAAGGCCAACCTTTGCGGCAACAAGGTTAACCGTGGCAACAACAAGCCTTATATGCGTATCAACAAGGTCAGCCTTTGCAAGGTCAAGGTCAACCCCTACATCAACAAGTTCAAAATCCTTACATCTAGGGTCAGCAGGTTCAACAACCTTATAACTCGTATGCCATGTACAATGCTCATCCACGGTCTATGGGAGGGAAATATCAAACCTACCTAGGAAAAAATCCTCCTTATGGGCAAGGTAACGCTCAGTGGGGAAAAAATCAGATTCCATATGGACAAAATCTGCCACTATGGGGACAAAGTCCTTACCATCAAGGATGGACTTCACAGTTTGGGTCTCCTCAAAGGCCCCATATGCCATTTAACATGCAATTGCCTTTCTTGGCTACGTTGGAGCTGCCCAATATTTCTAGGCTCATGAATGGTACCATTCTTGATTCATCATACTGACCTCCAGTTTCGTCGAAGATTCTGAGTGATTGCCCCAAATTTGAGGGAAAAGCAAAGGAGGATCCACAAGCTCATGTGATGACATATCACCTCTAGTGCTCCTCCAATTCATACTTCAATGATACTATCCATCTTCAACTTTTCCAAAGGACTCTCATAGGTGCTTTCGCCAAGTGGTACATCAAATTGCCTTGAGGTACCTATGATGACTTCAAATCTCTCACTATGGCTTTTCTCACTCATTTCCAGCTGCCAGTTTGCTATGAAACTAATACCCATTTGATTATGTCACTAAAGAAAGACACCATGACCCACATCTCTAATCATATCCATGAATGGAGATGTTAGCGTCTCCTCATAAAGTTTGAGATTGTTGATGAGTTGTTCACATAATGGTTAACAAAATCATTTGTCAGCAAAATTACTAAGGACATAGCCATGGGTGGATGTGTTACCGAACAGAAAGCTATCACTTGTGCTTAGTATTTAGACCTAGTCTATTTGCAATTTGGCACATTGTATAAGATGTTACCTGATTCTCTGAGACCATCACCAGATTTGATAGCATCGAAGTCTTCAGATACACCACCTGTTGATAGTGTTATTGGTTCCATGTCTTAGACTCTTATGAAAGCTTCTTCGAAGCAGAAATCGATCTCGAACACTGGTTCCAATAATCCCTCTGAGAATTCATCCAATCCTAGTAAAACCTCCGAGGTTCATGTTGTCCAGTCTACCACAGTAGATAAATCCTCTAAAGGTAAAAATAAAGGCAAAGGTAAGGCCAAAGCCGATGCCCCAAAACAGGACCCTCCTAAATCTTTTGTTGATGATGCTTCTCGAAGAAATTTGAAATATCCTTGCCTCATCTTGAGGAGGATCATTACACTAAAGATTTTCCCTGATGATCTAAAGTTAGTCGCTTGCTAAAACGGACTCCGCCTATCTTAAAAGAGTCTTTTCCATCACAACAGACCCAATTGGCAGACCAACCTCAATCTTCTGCTTCCTCAGGTTCCCAAGTGTTCATGATGCAAGGTTCATCACCTATCTCGATCACTACTTGAACCAAGGAATATCAAGCTACATCTAAATAGACCATAGAGAAATAAGCTCATGATGCTCCTTTTACTTCTACTCCGTGCTCTTTTGGTTTTCTCCATATTGAGCACCCTAACAGTGAGTCCGTCATCCAACCACCACCTAAAGGTGTTCTTTGGAAGTCATCTTTCAATCCGAATGCTAGAGCTACACAACATTACAATAATGTTGAGGATTTAGCTCAAGTGCCTTTAGTGATCTCTACCTTGGAGGTTCTTCAATCTTGTCCAACACAACAGAAGTCACTGCTGTCTGCTATCGGTGATATCGATCCTTCTGATTCGAGTCTGATTACTTTCGATCTAGAGAATCATGTACCTTGTATTACTCATTAGATCACATTTCTGATCCAGGTCCTTATCAAAGGAAAGATGATTCATCGCACGGTTACTGATGAAGGTGCCTCGACCTGTATCATGTTAGTTTTGTGTTGGAAAGCCATTAGATTTCCTCCTCTTAACCAATATCCAAACACCTTGGAAGCCTTTGATGGTAGAGGTTTGTGATCATACAGTATTCTCACGAACTTACTGATTACGTTAGAAGGAAAGACTGTTGAGTTAGAAGTAGAAGTTGTAGATGCCAATCTCAACTACAACCTTCTTCTCGGGTGAAGCTGGAAAAACACCATGTTTTGTGTAGTGTCTTCTTTGTTCTGCGTACTTTGTTTTACTCATGAAGGAAAAATAGTCATGATCAATCAAATGTCTTTCTTTTCTTCTAGTTCATCCAATGGTAATGTTCCTTATGGGGGAAATACTGAGATTCCTTATGAGAGCATGAGCACATGTCTCTTTAAAGACTCTGCTTTAATGGGTACTTTTAATTTCCCACCTCCACATGTTCATTCAATCAATATGATCTTCGATTCCATGGATCCTTATATTGTCCCTTCCGAAGATCAAATTGACTCATTTGGTGATGTTATGCCTTTAAGTCCATTGGAGATAAATAATCAATAAATTGTTTTAGCTTCGATGGCCACTTTAGAAAGTCATATTGTCTTCAATGTGAACCTAGACACTTATGTGTCATCCCCTTGGCTTGGTTTTTGGGATTCTACGGATCCCTTGAACGAGACATTCCGCACTGACGAGAGTATCATGGAGGTCATGTCTCTGGAGGAAGTTCCATGGAATGGTCTACATCATCATTCTTCCTTTCTCCCTCATCTTTTATGAGATAGCTTCATGCCCTAAAACATATGTTTCTCATCCTTTTACGCCTCTGTTTTAGATGCATGTTCAGTTACATGAAATTTTGTCAGAGGGTAATATGGGAAACATCACTGCTATGATGCCTATTGACATTTCCGTTAAACTAGGAATTATTGAGAGCATCCATATACGAGTTTCTTGTTCTCTAGATGAGATCAAGATCTATATTCAGATTTTTAAAGAATTCTGGGACGTTTTCGTTTGGTCATATGAGGAGATGCATGATATTGATCCAGCCATAATGGTGCATGAGATCTTGACATATCCTGGTGCTAATATTGTTTGAGAATGGCTTCACCCTGTGCACCCTCGAAAAGTTGCTGCTATCAAAGCAGAAGTAGAAAACACTGCTGCCAAATAAGCTAAATCACTTGTCTTTGCTGAGTTAATCTATGCTCTTCTGTTTGCAAGAACCTCAACCGATTTTACTGAGCAGATACTTGATGAAACACTATTTTTTGATTAACACCCTTGACCCCTGGTATGGAGACATTATTGTTTATCTCCAAATCCAGACCTTTCGATCTAAGTTGTCCCGATCAGACCGATGCCATCCGACATTAGTCCCAATCCTATTGGATCCTCGATGATACCTTGTATCAGGTCAATGTGGACTCTACCCTTTGCAGATGTCTCACCCTTAAAGAAGTTGAGCGGGTCCTAAATGATTGCCACTCTAGTTCCTATGGTGATCATATGTTTGGATATGCCACTACTAAGAATATCCTTTGCGTCGGTTATTTCTAGCCTTCTATCTTCAAAGATTTCATTCTCGCTGTTCAAAAATGCCATGAATTCCATATTTTCAACTGTAAACAATGCGCCCCACCCACATCCCTACACCCAATAATTACCATTGGCCCATTTTCCAAATGGGACATTAACTTCATGACATGTAACCCTCACTCAGCCATGGGGCATGGTTATATCATCGTCACCATTGAATATTTTAGGAAATGGGCCAAGGCAATGCCTACAAACAATGTTGATGGTATTACTGTCGTGCAATTCCTTTTTAACCACATTATAACACGTTTTGGTGTCCCTCAAGCTATCGTGACTAACCATGGATCACATTTTCATCAACACATGATGGCAGAGTTAACTGCTCAGTTGGGCCTTCGACATGATAACTCGACTCCATATTATCCACATGCCAATGGCCAAGTTGAAGCAGTCAATAAAGTTTTGATTACTATGCTTCAGCATAACGTTGGGAAGCAAAAAAAAGATTGGCATTTAATTATTTTCTTAGCTCTTTGGGATTACCGAACCTCTACTAAGACATCCACTGGATTCACTCCGTTCCAGCTGGTGTACGGTTTAGAGTCAACTCTTCTAATCGAATGCGAAATCCCTTCGCTTAAGATAGCTATCAAACTTCTTCTGAATACCTCGCCTGAAGAGGAGTTGCTTCTATATCTTGAGAGACTCGACAAAACTCATCACATCACTGCGATGGTTATCAAAGCTCAAAAGAAACGAGTCAAAGCTCATTTTGACCAAACCGTTTCTCCTCGCACTTTCTCTGAAAGTGACTTGGTCCTTCTTTATGATCAATACAATAATAAGTTGGGGGTAGGAAAGGTCGAACCTTTGTGGCATGGGCTCTACATTGCTAAACGTGTCTTAAAAAAGGTGCTTATGAGCTCTATGATTATGAAGGAAATGCATTATCACAGCCCCGTAATGGGTTGTATGTCAAAAAGTATTATGCGTGAAATTCTTATGATAAATTTTGTACATTAGTTTGTTAATTCATTAGTGTGTGTTTTTATTTTTTGTGTGTTTGTTTTTTTTGCAGACATATGCTTTTCTTCTTACCCTATGTTCCACTCAGTTTACAGATGTCATCAGGTCATTACATTGGTTTTGCTGATGGTGCTTGTCGTAGCACACGGAACCTCTCTTTCATAGCATGGGTACTCTATGACCCTAATGGCAAGATGATTAACTTACAAGGTGTCTATCTTGGTCGAACAACCAATAATATCGTTGAGTATAGTGAAGTTATTGAACTCTTGTTAGAAGCAGTTTCTCTTGGCATTAGGGATTTAGTTGTTCAGTTGGATTCATAGCTCGTTGTGTTACAATTAAATAATCATTATTTAGTAAGAAATCCACAAATATTATGTGTGTATGTACGTCTTAGATAGCTGGAAAGAAATTTTGATTACATTACATATCAACATATTCCACATAATTTAAATACGTTAGCTAATGCATTAGCAAATTTTGTTCTTGATAGACATTTGCATCATTTATAAAACTGAATCATGTTATGAACACATAAGTGGAAATAAAAAATGCATATATCTATAGA
>APFE030162211.1:12184-23546 GCA_000404065.3 Pinus taeda | reverse complement strand
CACAATAGTAACAATATGGGCACTACATGGGTACATCAATATAATAAGTTGGTTGTACTAATAACAATAAGGGGTTACACTAGTAGTATAGGGGCCTAACAGAAACTCCCTTTTAGTACCTTAGAGCTGGCATGCCTTAATGGTCAGTGCTTCGCATGTGACGACATGTCCTCATTATTGCCTTTCTATTGGGTGATTCCACGAGTGTTTGACCTCAAATTCATTATCAATTCATGGATTGTATCGTTGTACCTTGAGGGCCATTGTCATTATTAATGGTTTCTCTCATACTTGTTAACGGTCCACGTCATTGGCCGGTAATCGGGTGGTTTTCTTGCATGTTCGAATTCAACACATTTCTTCGCATGCTAGGATTCGTAAATTTATTGGGTCAGGATGGAGCGTAAGACCCTGATTCCTGTATGTTATGGCTCAGGTTGCATGGAGTTTTATGTTATTCATGAATGTACACATGTTTCTATTATACAGATGGTTGTGGCCATACCGTGAGACTTAATATTTATATTGATCCTTGTTATCTGGATGGTTGCGCCCATACCATGGATCTTTTTATATAGTCTTCATCATCTAGATGGCTGCATCCATGCCATGGATTCATGCCTTAATCTCAAATATGTATATGTATATGCATCCTTGATTTGTAGGTTTCCTGACAGTGTGCGTCCTTGTCCTTGCCAAAAGCTCGTAAAGCATTTTAGCCATCACTCCTCATTCTGCCTTCATGCTTTAGGGGGCATCTGTTACACAGTATTTTGTCACACCTCCTGCACTTTCCTGTGACATTACCTAAAGTTTCTGAAACATGATCATTATACAGTATACTCATCAATGTATACAGCTCTGATCCCTCTTTTAACTTTGCTTGGAAAATATCTAGAGCTTTCCCTGAAGAAATAATTGATGAAACCCTAAAATGAGAATCATTTCCATTATGAAACTCAAAACTGCGATGATCACCTATTGCACCTTGTTAAGCCAGTGATGGCATCACTATGTTCTCTCTCATACTTGTGATGGTATCAAAAAGGAAGTTTTCCCAAAGAGGATGAGAAGCTTCGTGATTTAGAAGCTTTCAGAGTGGTGAGTTGGAGGTGGTTTCACATAGATGAGGTCGAATCCTCCTAATTTGAACTCTTGGTCTCATCCCTATGAGATACCTCCTTAATATCTGGGCCTAATCCTATCTTTGGAGGAGGTCTAACTCCCTCTCCCAGCCTATAAATTTCCCCTCTACCATTCCCAAATGGATGATCTATGTCCATTTGCACCCCTATGCTAAGCTTGTGCTTAGAGGTTATTCATTAGACTTGGAGAAGGAGTGTTATAGAGTTTCTTGTCTTGGACTTGGATTACCACTCAAGGGGAGTCGTTCAATATCAAGGCTATGGTTTTAAGCTTCCCCTTTCTTATTTAAATAATAATACAACGGTTTGTTCATCTTCCCAATATATATGTTCATGTATGTATTTGTTTGGCATTCCTTGATCAGTAAAATATATTATTATTGGATTTTCTATTGGTTTATGCATGATTTGTTGTCCCTTGGTTGTTTATATAGGTACATAAGCGATGAAAGAAGCAGGAACAAAACCTTGACACAAGTAGTTCTAGGATTTCAACAAAGGAAATCAGATTAGCATAAGATCAAGGTAGGCCTTCTCTCTTGTTCTATTTTTCAATCATAATCTAGGAAGATGTCTAGTTGATTATCCTCTCAAGTTGCTAGACCCACTCATTGGGCTAGAGGGATCATCTCACTACAAGAAAAAAAAGTCATTAGTGAGGGTCATGCCTGCGACGGACCTTTAAGGTCCATCACCAATGTGACATATGGTGACGGTCTTTAAAAAAGCGTTGTTGTAAGTGTATATAGTGATGGTCCTTTAAGGTTTGTCACCAAAGCCACTTTCAATGAAACTTTTGGTGAGGGTCATTAAAGGCTCATCACTAATTCTCTATTTGGTGACACTTTTGGCGAGGGTCATTAAATGCTCATCACTAATTCTCTTTTTGGTGACACTTATAGTGACGATATTTTATTGACCTTCACCAATGATATTTTTGGTTACTTTTGGTGATGGTCAATAAATGTTCATCATCATTGATCATTCCAATGATTTTTTTATGATGCTTCATGCCTATGATAGATTTTTAAGGTCCGTCACAAATGTTGCATATGGTGACGGTCTTTAAAAAATCATTGTTGTAAGTGTATATAGTGATGGTCCTTTAAGCTTTGTCACCAAGTCCATTTTCAATGACACTTTTGGTGAGGGTCGTTAAAGGCCCGTCACTAATTTTCTCTTTGGTGACACTTTTGGTGAGGGTCATTAGAGGCCCATCACTAATTCTATTTTTGGTGACACTTCTAGTAATGATATTTTATTGACTCTCACCAATGATTTTTTTGGTTACTTTTGGTGATGATCAAAAAATTTTCATCATCATTGATCATTCCAATGAGTTTTTCATGAAGCAATGTACTTGTTACTATATTTTTTGTCAAAAGATAACGATTTAAGACCATTGTTGTGGAGTCTTTTTTATTATGTGTCCAAGGTCATAGTGGTTATAATAGTTAGTCAATTTGTTCAGAATTAATTAGTGTGTATCATTTCCCTCAAGTCATAAGAATATAGTTTTCCTTTAAATAAAGTTCCACTAGTGTGTGTAGGAACTATATTATTTAATACATAATCAAGCTCTATCATTTCTATTAATGAGAGAGACCTAGCACTCAACACTCATGGCACACCTTAACATGCTTTGGAATAGTACACTAACATTCATTGGCACCTCGCATGTCTTGGAACATCTTTGTACATAGAACATCTTGCCATGAGTAAGATGCCCAAGCACATGTTGGCATGCCCTAGCATAGCATAGCACTCCCCTATCATGTGTTGTCGTTCCCTGGAACACCTTGGAAAAATATTGCATTGAAAAACATTAGAACTTGGCACACATTGGCACTTGGCATGTATTCGAACATATTATAAGTGTGCCTAGCATATCCCTTTTGAAAAATATAAAGTCCCGACTTATTAAACCTCGTATGTGTTCATTTGCTTTCATTACAGCTTGTTTATTCCTTTTGTTGCCTTGAAACTCCTTAATGCATATTGGCATACTATGGCACCATGCACATCCTAGCATGTCTTAGCACCTGGAATTCCTTGGCACTATTTGGCACATGCTAGCACACCCCAAAAATACCTAGCACAATATAGCACTTCTTGACATTCTCTGATATTACCTAGCGTACCTTACTCGTGCTTAGGATACCTTGTCACTCCCTACTTGGCATGATAGCTAGCACTCATTAACACTCCTCGACGCACCCTTATATTCATTCACTTCCATGAATTTTGACCTAGTGCTCCCTTGTTTTGTCCTAGTACGCCCTAACACTCCTCAGCATGCATTGGCACTCTCTAGCACACCTTATCACTCTTCGATATGCTCTTCCACTTCATAGCATGCATCACACTCCCTGATGCACATTGGCACTTGGCACGTGTTGGCACATGGAAAGTATTAACATGTTTGGCATGCGTTGAGATCACTTGGTATGATTTGACATGGTTTAATATTAAAGTTATTTGAGATCAATTATTGGAAACTAGATGAGAAGAAACATAGGTAGATTTGGCACTTGGAATGCATTGACACTTGGCACTTGGCACCTATTAGCACCTAGTGTTGGTTTTCCTAGCATGACCCTCATGGAAAAGGTAAACTGATGGCTTATTAACCCTATTATGTGCTCATTTACTTGTAGTTTATCTTGTTCCTCCCTTTAGTTCCCTTGATAGTCCCTGACATGCATTGTCACACCCTTGTACATCTTGGCATGCCTTCACACTTGGCACATATTATCTTGTTTGACATCTCTTTGTACTATCTGGCACATGTTAGCATGCCCTAGCATTCCCTAACACACCTTGGCTATCATGACCTTACAACTAGAATTACATTTTTCCATGAATTGGGAACCTTACATTCACTAGAACACCTTGGCACTCCCTCTTTTTCATGCCCTCTGTTATCCTCCACAATGTCCTAGGCTGATGAGGAGATCGACGGAGGTAATCACAGACCAAGCTTTTAGTTTGGTAGCTAGTCCTACCAAACCAGGGAGGGCTCTCTCTATGAAATCACAACAAATAGATGATTGGAATGTAAAGGATTTTAGGCTATATAGCTAGGTTCAATTGGGTTTTGGAAAATTTAGGGTTTTGTTGCTGGATAAGGGAGAAAAACCAAGTAGCTAGGTCAGAGGATCAAAGGGTTACAACAAAAAAAACAAAAAGGAGAAAGGTAGCATTAATTTTGTGATGGATATTAGGGTTTTTCGGTGTAGTGTAGTGTTTAGAAGAAGTGAAAGGTATTAATGAGCATGAAACATGAATTCATTAAGCAAGAAATAAAGTAACACATAATGATTTTTCCATCAAAACAAAGCTTTATGCAAAGAATTTTGTTTATAAAATGTAAGGAAAACCATTGAATAATTGATGAATGGAAAGATAAGATTAATATCTTTCATATAAAGCTATAACAGAGAAAAAATAACATCACAAACTTACTGCACATGAATTCCTAGATAATAGTTGCAAATTGTGTCATTTGATTTCCAGAAAATGTCCAAGTACAAGCTACAATAATTCTCTCCTCTGAAATCCAACCCATTCGATCATTGAGAAATTGATACATAAAGACCAAAAAAACATCTCTCCACTCTTAGGGTCTGAATCAATGACTCTAGGAACTATTCCATGAGGTGTTCTAACCAAACCCTAATGTGTAGGGAAGTTAAAAACGACTTCTACAATTAACTTTGACTCCAAGCTCTCTCATAAATGAGGTCAAGTTTAAATCAAAACAACTTATAAATAATAACCACCCATTATTTACATTTACTTTTACCCCTCACATTCATCTACTTCACCCTTTTGACTTTTACCAGAGTCAAACTAGGAATTACAAAAAATTACATAGTGAAAATTTTACAAAAATCTAAAAAATTTCCAGGTGTACAACGGGCTTTCGGAGGCAATTTTTGAGTGCCTTTCTGAAGTCAAAATCTAGATTGGAAGCTTTTTCTAGAAATCTAGGAGAGTTTAAATGTCTTTAGAGTATTGTTTCACTCAAAATGACCAATTTTTGGCTGAGTTATGGCCATTCTCCCAAGGTGTCTCCAGGTGCGCAACGAAATGGAAAGAGAGGGGAAAAAAGGTGATTTTTGGCCTCTTTTTTGCAATTTTCTCAAAACCTGAGCTCCAGAATAAGAAGGTGGTCAAATGGGGTTTGAGATGGGGTCATATTCTTTCCAAAAATGATGATCTTACATCATTTGGAGCCTTGAGGAAGAAGCAAAGCATGAGCTCGTTGTGCTGCTAGACAAAAAATTGCAAGTTTTCACCAAAACACAAAATTTTCTCCAAACCCTCCCATAATTTGTCCAAAGATGCCTCCTTAGCACACACAAAACTTGCTAACACTCCCTATCATACACTATTATTCATTCATTTCCATGCAATTGAAACTATTCCTTCCTTGTGTTTCCCTGACACTACCTAATATACCTTGTCAATGCCTCCTTAGCACACCCAGAACTTGCTAACACTCCCTATCACACACTCTTATTCATTCATTTACATGCAATTGAAACTAGTCCTCCCTTGTGTTTCCCTGGCACTCCCTAGCATGCGTTGGCACCACACCCTAGCACTTGACACCTCTTGGCATGCCTTAGCACTTGGCATGTCTTGGAATGACTAACATGCCTTGGAACTTTCTAGCATGTGTTACCACTTACTATAATTCCTTATACACCTTGGAACTCCCTAATTGTCATGCTCTCATAGATAGCCTTGCTTTTTTTGTGACTTTAGAACCCAACCAAGTCATTAAAAAAATAGTGTTGTCCCTAGACAAAAGTCTCCCTTTGTCTAAAATTTATTTTTCCATCCCCTTATTGTAATCGTAGGCTTACCTATTGCAAGTCCTATTATGAAATTATCCTAATACAATTCATCCTTGGGACACCTGGAAGACACTCTTATTTATTTGTTTCCATGCACTTTGACCTAGTTCTCCCTTGTGATGCCCTCACACTCCCCAACACTCCTCGACATGCATTGACATTGTCTGGAAGGTGTTATCACACCTTTTCATTCCTTGGCATGCCCTGGCACTCCTTAGCTATCACGCCCTCATAATTACCCTTATTGGTTTTAAGACTTGGGAACCAACCAATTCCTACCTTGGCTACAACATCTTGACCAAGTTACAATTACTACAACCATACTATCCCTTGTTCACCTAAGAATGGCCTATAACTCATCTTAGGATACTCATGCCCATTCTTACCTCATCTCACTTAAGAAGTTACCAAGTCAAGGCTCATGTCTAACCATGGCCATAAGACAACTAAACAACATAGTTTACATCTTGGCATGGCATAGCACCTGGCATGTCTAGCAATCCCTTGAAACTATGTGGCACATGTTGGCATTCCCTACATGCCATGGCATGCTTTATCACTCCCTATCATAACATACCACTCCTTGACATGTCATGGCACTCTTGCATTCCTTGGAACTACCTAGCATATAACTTTGTCACTCCCTCCTGAGCACACTTGGAATTCACTGACACTCCCTATCATATACTCTTATTCATTCATTTCCATGCATTTTGAACTAGTTTTCCTTTGTTTTTATGTCTCAACCCCTAACACTCCTTGACATGCATTGGCACACCCTAACACACATTGGCATACCCTGGCATGTCGCCCTAACACTCTATCATTTCTTGGCACCACCTAACACACCTTGTCGTACATTCCTTAGCACACCTAGAACTCGCTGACACTCCTTGTCACACACTCTTAGTCATTCATTTCCATGCATTTCAAATTAGTGCTCCCTTATGTTTCCTTGGCACTCCATAACACTTCGTGGCATGCATTGGCAGACCCTAGCACCCGACACATCTTGGCAACGTTTCCTAGCTTCTAATATGCCTTAACACTGTGCAGAATACCTTATCAATACCTCCTTAGCACACCTGGAACTCACAAACACTTCCTATAAAAAAATCTTAATCATTCATTTGCATGCTTTATTTTCACCTATTACTCCCTTGTGTTCCCCTAGCACTCCTTAACACTTCCTAGCACATATTTTTGATCGAAAAAACACTATATATAGGGCAACTCATCCTCCATTTATGGACAAGCAAATTTGGTTAAGTATGTAATAAGAAGTGTGAAGATAACCAACCAAGAGAGAAGATTTTGGTGTTTTTTATGGGTCTGTTTTAGGGCTAATAGATCCACACATGTGAAGGAAGGAAGAACTATCTACTACAGAAAAGGTCGAAGATCTTGTTGTTGTCCAAGAAGTCAAATCAAGGAAGAAGATAAGCAAGGTGACACGCCGAATCATAATAAGAGTTCATACCATCCAAGCGAAGATGATCAAGGTTAAAAAGGTTGGTCAACCACATGTTCTAGGGTTTATGCAAGAGTGACAAGAACTACAGATCTGATCCATGGAACTGGAATTTGAAGGATAGTTGAGTTATTGAAGGAAGAAGCCTGATCATCGTTGACTCAAGGAAAAATAGGAAGTTGAATCAAGGAGGCTTATGACTTTGTCTTAGAGAGGTCATTGAGTCAAGGGTTTAGGCCATGGTCTTGGTATTCGTCAATTAAGGTCTATATAAGAAGAAGATCTCGTTTGGGTTTTCCTCTCATGTTGGAGAGGTTTTGGCCCTGGTTGATCGCATATATTATGTGTCTCTTGTCTCCTCATTATTTATGCATTGGTAGATGTTTGATGAAGAATATTGTTTTGAGAATTGTTTGTTATTGTGGATTAGTATTGAATGTGTTTGTGTATGAAAACTTGGTTGGGTTTGTAAACTATGAGTAGAGCAATGTTTGATTGATGTGTGCTTCTTACAATAGAATGTGTCTCTTACTTAAACAATTAATTTAGTGGAAACATGGGTATTTGGACAATTATTTTGGAATTTATGCACCTTACAAGTACATCAACTCATATAATGCATAAATATAATGGAAAGTTGTAACGTGTTGCATCATTGAAAGGACGTTGATAAAATATGATAGCTTAAATGTACATGATAGTTTGGAAAGGTGGGGAATAACTCTTATTCATTCCTAGGTAGCCTAATCAATTCCTTTTTTAATATTTAAATGTCCAGGATGATTTTGAAAGTAGGGGGTAGCAATTCTTATTTATGTCATAGATAGCCTAACGAGTACTTTTCTCTATCTAGAATGATACTTGATACAAAACTTTTTTGTATTGTGTGCTTATTCAATTTTTTTTTATAATATATCATGTTATAAAAACTTTAAAATGCGTTTCTCACTTTGGTTCTTGCATTTGTGGTAAAATCTGAACCCAACTTCTGAAAGTAGTTTTATTATGGAGCATACCAACAATATTTTTCACTCCATAAAGGTTTTAACCTATATTTAGTCTTTGTTGAGTTTTTTTTATGATTGTACTTTAAAAATAAAGATGCATCTATAGTTTTCTCACTTGCTAATTTAGAATCAATGAAACAAATCAAAATAATTACTTACATTTATTTGTAGAGTTTACCTGAAATTGATAGAACATGGTGATTACATCAAATGAGTGTGAAATTGAATTTTGAATTTTTATTAATGTCCTCAATGCTTGGAAAATGTAATGGGATCAGATGATAAGTTAACATGTAAGGTATTTAGTGAGACATTGCTTCTCTTCTAAGAAAAGTATATCTAAACCAAGTGCAATACCAAGGAGAGAGCGGATTTTGTAGTGTGCAAAGCTTAGTTGTGTGGGTATGGGGCTAAGGCATAGTTGCTCCATTTAACTAAAGTAAAATGAGAGGAAATGAGGCAATGCATACTTTGTAAGTCTTAGCTATGATGATTTGGGGTTCAAGGCTTAGTCACTTCACAATTGAAATAAAATGAGATCAAATGAGACAAGGACTTGCAAATTATTAGTTATATGTAATGGCATTAAAGTGAGCAAACACAAAGTATCAAAATTTGAATTGAATCAACCATTGTGTATGAAAATTCAATCAAGAATTTTTTATGTCTAAATTCTCCCTCAAATATACATTTGATTAATGCAAAAGCTTAGAAAACCACATCTATGTAATCGAGGTATCCCTCTTAGATGCACAAACCTTTCCCCTTGGCTTCCCATTGACTTTGAGGTTGTGTTCCCCTACACTCCTATATGCTTACTAGGGATACTACACTCCAACATGACATAGTCTAAGATATATTGTGATAGGGGGGATGAGGGTCTTGGAAATTCTTGTTGTCACAGGAAAGTCTTGCCATGTTTAGTTCAACAATATAGAAGAAAAATGCTCATGTAGAAGGATTTATGGTGCTTTTTCAATTGTGGGAAACAGAAATGCCATACATTATGGTGCTTCTTGGTAAAATATTACCAATTCATGGAGAAAGACCAATGGTTCCTTGGGTGGAAATATACCAATGTGTAGGTAGGACCAGGCTCATGAGATTCATTTTTTACTACCATCATAAATTGACTCATGAGATTCATTTTTTACTGCCATAACAATGAACTACATTCAAATTGGTTATAAAAGATTGCATTGTTAAAAGTTAATTTTTAGCTTTAAAGTTTGACATAATAAGTATAAAACCAAATCTCATTTGTTTAAATAACATGGAAACCCATAATATTAGTATTAGATAATTAAACATTAATAAAAAATATTTATAGTTTTTTTGTTTAATTATATAAAATCCAAATATGAATTTGTTTAAAATTACAACTTACAACATGGTAAATTATTTGTAATTTTGAAAGATAAAAAAATATTAATTTTTGAATGAGTAACAAAGATAAGCAAAATATACATCCATAACATTTAATATTTCATAAAATATAATGTTTTTAATTAAAAATAAATCATAATTATAGTTAAAAAAATTAACGATCATCCAAATTAAAAATTTAATTCCTGGCACGCTTTCTTTCCCCCCTTAGTGTATTCGAATGAATGTTGAGTAGTTGAAAAAAAAGGAAAGACCATTTTGCCGCATTTTCTTCCCTGCCTTATTCGAATGAATGTTGAGTAATTGAAAAAAGAGGAAAGACCATTATGTAGCTTTTTCTTCTCGGCCTTACTGTATTCGAATGAATATTGAGTAGTTGAAAAAAAATGAAAGACCATAACAAATTTTCTTCTCGGCCTTAGTGTATTCGAATGAATGTTGAGTAGTTGAAAAAAAAGGAAAGACCATGGGCATAGTACAATCTAATCTGTGGCTATATGGAAATAGGTTAGGGTTTCTAGATTGATGGCCATTCTTAGAATTGATTTGCAAATTTGTTTTCTATTTTCACATGAAATTTATGTGGAGTAGTTGAAAAAAAAGAAAGACCATGGGCACAATAAAATCTAATCTATGGCTATATGGAAATAGGTACAGATCGCTGGATCAATTTTTAGGGTTTCTAGATGGATGGCCATTATTAGGATTGGTTTGCAAATTTTTTGTATAGTTTCACATGAAATGTTGTATTAATTGAATTACTGCAACATTTCATGTAATTCCCTGGCAGTTATTGTTTCATGGTTGAATTTGGATGCGTTGAGGAATAATATTAAGGAGGATCTCTTCAATGGCTTGATCACAAAACATGGATTTATTTTGGTTGGGAAAATTTGGACCACGATGGAAGGATCAAAAGCCTTGGTCTTCTTTCAAGAGCCTAAGAGAATACTTGCATAAGTACCCTTTCTCTCCTTTAATTCCTTCCTCAATTTCACCTGAAATTAGGTTATTTGGGTTTTGTTTTTTAAGAATTTAGATTCAAATGAATTAGCCCCACAATTACTATATTGGCAATGAAATTAATATTGAATATAGGTTGAACTCTTATAGTAGCTTGGTAGTATACCACACCATAAATTATAAAAATTGTATTTTGGTAGTATACATCAGGAAAACATCGGAAAAAACAACAACGTAGGCTTCTCAGGGTAACTCCTAGCCTCCCTCATCTCAATGCAACAGGAAAAGATTTTCTTGCTCTTTTTCAATTTCAGGGCAGTTCTTAATCAGAAATCTTAATTTCAAACTCTCAAGCTCTGTTACTAGAAATGGAACAGAATTCTTCGTTTCCATTTCTGAAAAAACCATATAAAAATGGTTTGTAACCAGAAACAGAATCTCAATTTCAAGCTTTGTAAACAAAACATAAATCTTCATTTCCATTTCTGAAAAAAAAAAAAAAGAAAAAAAAAAGAAAAAAAAAAA
>APFE030162209.1:0-15722 GCA_000404065.3 Pinus taeda | reverse complement strand
TTGAATTCCATTTTCAGTGCAAAAGTTGATGAATGTGTTTTTAACATATTCTCCACCATTATCAATTCTTAGCTTAAGAATTTGATGTCCAGATTTTTTTCCAACAAAGGCTTTGAAGGCCAAAAATGTGTTAAATACTTCGCTCTTGAGTTTTAAGAAGTATACCCAAGTGCGTCTGGAGAAATCATCAATGAAAGTTAAGAAATACGTGCAGCCAGAGAATGAAGCAACAGGAAGTGGACCACATAAATCACTGTGCACAAGCTATAAAGGGGCTGAGGCGTGCCAAGAGGCACGTTTTTCAAAACTGTCCCGATGATTTTTTCCGAGTACACATCCGGAACAAACACCATCTCTGCAAGATACCATAGGAAGACCTGTCACCATATTTTCTTTACATAGATGCTGAAGGGAGCGATAGTTTAAGTGACCAAATCGCTCATGCCAAAGTTTTCTCACTTCATCATTATGAGCACAAATACTGAGGGAAGATTTGATGACCCAAAGTTGTGAAACTTATACAACCTTGTGGAATCATCAGCAATACCAGTAGCTAGAATCTGTTTAGGATCTCTTAGATCCTTGCTTACAACATCATGAGGTGAAAATTCAACAATTTTACCTTCACCTGAATGAGTTATCTGATATACAGATAGAAGGTTGCTGGATAAGGTTGGAACACATAATACATCATTAAACTGACCATTGTCTAGATGAACAGTTCCAGTCCCCACAACATTAAGAGATCTATCATCACCAACATATATATTTTTGGTGTTACAATCATTTGAAGAAGAAAACATGGATCTGTTTTTGGCCATGTGATAAGAAACTCCAGAATCAATGAGCCACTCATGAGAATGAGAAGAAGAATATACATTTAGTGTATAACCAGACCAGGATGATTGACAAACACATGCAAAAAGTGTTATTCTTGAAGATGAAATTGAAGTTGAAGAGTGCTACAAATGGATGTTATGCTTCTTCGTTTCTACTTCCAAGGCTTCCATTTTCTTAAAGCATTTAGATTCTAAGTGGCCATCATGATTACGAAAGTTGCAATGTCTATCAGTCTTCTCCCTTTGTTTTTAGTTGCCTTATCATTTTGTTGAGTTGATTTTTCATTGTGAGACTGAAATTGCTTAGGACCCTTGTTTGGTATAGGACCATTCTTTTTAGGATGTTGCTTCTTAGGATTCTTTGAACTTGGTTGTTGCTGGGCTGCTAGGGATTTCTTAGATGAGTTTCCAGTATTAAGAAGACCAATATTTAAGAGTTTTCTTGCTCTCTTATTAAACAATCACAAAAGGAATCAAAAGAGGGGGACTTGTTGGCTTGTCCTTGAGAAATAAAGGCTTATCTAGTAGAATGGAAGGTGGAAACAAACTCAGAATAGGCTAATTGTAACTTAGTAAGAATGGAATAGATAAGAATAACATCTTATTTTTCAACCTTGACACCTTCCAAGAGAAGTCTGAGGGTCTTGAACTTGGACAAAAAGTCTTCAATGGAAGAAAAATTGTTGGGGTCCAACATAAGCAACTCATTTTCAAGTTGATGGGCTCTAATTTCATTTTTAATTCCAAAAACATAGTGAGATTTTTCATTGCTTCATCGGGGGTATTAATTTATGCGATATGGAATCTAAGTTCTGGATAGACATCCCTATCAACCCACATGCTTGATCTTTCTTATTTTACAATTTCATTTGATTATCTTTGTCTTGAGATTTAGACTCTTGGCCTCAGGCTATTCTATAAAGACCTTTACTTCTAAGTAAATCCACCATGTAGGATAAGCATTGGAAGTAGTTGGTGCTGTCAAGAATAAATAGGCATGAAATTTCCATTTTAAAAGAAATTGAAGTTTTATATGTTTAAACTAAGTGTTCAAATGAAAATATCTCGAAAAATTAGGCCGATTAAAAAAACGGCTCTGAAAATGACTTCTGGATGAAGAAGTGATGGATTTTTGAAGAAACGTTATTGAATATGCCAATGGACCACGCGAATGTTTGGAAGTTGATGATAATGTTATATTTAAAAAGAAAAATTCCCCCTTTCCAAACTTAATCTAATTAACTCAGTTAAAAAAAAAAAACTACTTTATGTGAACCACTTTTATAAATAAGTGAAAGTCACTTTTACAATGGTACTTTATGAACTATCCACTAAATTGTAACTTAAATAAAAGATAAAATGACTTTAGAATTATAAGCGACTCAATTTTTACAATGGATGAGAACACTTTTACATACAGTAACTTTAAAGCATAAGTTACATGTGCTTTTTGAAAAAATAACTCAACAAAAAGAAAGACTTGAACCCAAGACCTCCATTATCATAAAGTAACTTTAGATCAAGTGAGCTAGTTAAAAATGTTAGTAATTGTTGAAAAGAAGGTTTTTGCTTTTGTTTTTGCTCACTGAAGCTTTGTGGTGCATGCTTACTTGGGAAACCCTTTTTTCCTACAAAAAAAAAAAACCACACAAACCAAATGAACAAGCAAAAGTATGCAAGCCTAACTACTTAAAGTTATATTTGGCCGAAAACTAGCTATTTTCCTCAATGTTTCTGATTTTCCGAAGATCACACTAAGGCACAAAGGAAAAGAGAAGACACATTAGAATAATCCTTTCTTTTTGTTTTTGGTTTGCCCAGTTTTCCTCAATGTTTCTGATTTTCCAAAGATCACACTAAGGTGCAGCAGAAAAGAGCATATGCATGAGAATAATATTTTCTTTTTGTTTCTAGTTTGTCTAGGTTTCACAAAGTCGCAGGGAAAAGAGCATACGTAGAAATGAAAGGTATAGACCTGGTAATAAAAAAATTATAGAGGACTATAAATCGAAATAAACAAGGAGATAAGTAACTATAACTGCAAATAAAGACTATATATCTCCAGATCTTAAAAATGACGTAGCTAGGGCTACCAGAAACCTTTTCGTGTGAAACAAAAGGGGTTCATCATTGGAACAAAAGCTCCTAACATAATAAAGCATTCCTTTAAGCCTGAAAGTAGTCAGAAACAATAGATCTAGGAAAGGAAATTCAAATGCAGTTGTACTGGATTCGAATTTGGATCACTAATGGATGTGACCCTTAAATAGATTTGATACCATGTAGGAATTTACAGGGTAAGTTCCTTAGATAGAAAACCAAAGGACATTTCTCACAAACATATCACAAATTAGTACACCAGTATTCGTGACGTGGTTAAAACCCTCAAAGAGGGAAACAATCCACGACCTGAGCCAATGCAGCCACTTCATGCAATTTATTAATGTAAAATAAATAATATTTACATAAGGTTCTCTCATGAATGGTAACCTAACAAATGATCCTCCATGCTCTTTAAATAGAGATCACTTACCAATCGAGTGTTAAGCCACAGATCAAGTGTTGTTAATACAAAGGAGAGAATGAACCGTCAGATCACTTCATGTCGAAAACATATTGTGACCATCAAATTGTAAGTTACAAAAGGTACATACTAAAGAAACACACTTTACCTAAATATACACTAGACCAAGTTATACTTAATTATTTCCTATGTGTCACAATATCCTAACAACTAACACGCTAGTTCGAAATTGTACAACTCACAGGAAGCACAAACTGTGGGAGATGTGACGTAGTATGTTGTTTTTCCACGATACTGGCGTCTAAGATAGAATCGTAAATCACTACCACTACCAAACTAGGTATCAAAATTAGTCTACTTTTCACAATGGAACATATACTGTAGTAAATCTACTAGTGCACAAAATATTCATAACATTTTACACAAATTATGTTCAATAACACAAATTTGTTTTATTAATCCAACTAAATAATGCGACAGTCTATGGCTCTCGTACCAGGAATAATAGCCCTCATACATCCCTTAGTACATGAATACAACAACTATGGCTTGGTTTTTATCGTAATGACCACCAATCTACCCAATACAAGATACTTTTACCATCTAGTTGATGTAGAGCTGCTCATAACTACCTTGGTCATACCTTGTACACATCTTCCCAGTCCTTCGGATCCCCATCTGCAGCATTTTCCTCTATCAATGCTCCAAGTCTATTTGGAAACTGAATCTTGGCTCAACAATCTGTTCTCTCGTTGATCGTTCATCCATCAATGCATGAAAACATCGAGACTCCTATTGAGTTGTTCACAACTTCATTTTTGAACAAGTCACAACTTCCCATTGTTGCTCCTCAGCTACTCAAGGAATTCTTCCCACTATAGTCTTCCTATGCTACTCCAATGAAGTCTAACATAGGGCAGGAGGTCTGCCACCTATCACCATCAAATGGTGCTTCTCCAATGATGAACACATGGTATAATAAACTTCTCCTCTAGCTTATTAGACTTATGAGCTCCAACAAATTTCCTCTCTTAGGCCTACACTTGGTCCGTTCGCATGCTTCCCTCCGATAGACCACGAGTTTCCAATACATGGCATATGATCTACTCACTAGTAACATAGGGAATCCAACCACTATAATTACCCTTCCTCTCGGTTGCAAACAAAGTCCATAAATTTTCCTCTTCTAGGACCCCAATCATGCACCCTTCCTCCTTGAATACACTCACTTTTTCTCTGCAAAACACCTTTCATCTGAGCAATACTTCTCTTGGGATTCACAATAACAAATTCCTATAATTATATTACGAATTCCTATAATCTTGAATTCCTACAATCACATGCGAATTTTTGTAATTGTGAATTCCTACAATCATGCACAAATTCTTGTAATCATGAATTCCTGCAATCACATGCAAATTTATGTAATTGAAAATTCCTCCAATCACATTGGAATTCCTATAATCACACATGAATTCCTGCAATCACACCTAAATTGCTATAATCGCAAATTCCTTTGCTTGGCTTCACATGACAAAGAAGTGCGATGAGTGGATGAGGAATGAGGCTCCTCCTCACTCATATTTATACACTTTCATGTGGTGTCACCTAACATGTCTTGTGGCACACCAACACACCAAGCTAACCTAATTTATCTGCCACAAAACCCCTCAATGACAAAGAAACATTCATATCTCATGATAGACACGTCGAATTTGAGTGATTTTTGCTTCCCCTTTCTCCTCTAAGGGTCCTCTAACACCTACATGTGTCAACCACTTGAATTCCTCATGGTTTTATACCCATATACTTCGATGAAAATCCCACTTACTTGGGTTCTTAGCCCACAAGTCACATTTGTGAAGCCCATTCCTCCAAAACCCTCAATCCTAGGGTTTGGAGTACCTCCCAAGCTACAAATATCAACACTCCCTCTTAGCAAGGGAGGTACTTCCAACATGAGGAATTTTCCATTATCATCATCACCAGTGATACTAGCCCACTTGACATCCATAAATGTATCATACTCTTTAGAATGAACCCTGTAATCTTAGTAGTGCCTTTTCTCATGACATATGAACCTAAAGACCTCAAACTTCCATATTGATGTTCCCTCTAAAGCTAGAATCCCTTTAAGTCTATATGATCTCCATTGGCTCAACCTATCACTGATCTTGTGTCTTACAAGGTCAGTTCGATTTGTGGTTGAACATGAAAAATCATCCCCGCTACCTAGTCCTACAAGCACTCATCCTCTTGGATCAGACACAAATCATGCACATCCCTCCAATATTGAATATGCAACATCACGATCTGATAAGGACTCTAGCCTACCAATCTACAGTCCATAAAATGAATCCATCTCGACCATACTATTCTTGTCCAAGCTAAAGAAATCATTTGTGACAATACATAGGAATTCTGTGATCTGCAAACTTCCACACAACATACTAAAGTGCACCAAGTTTACCACCAATCCACTAGAACTCCCAATCCATCTCAGCAGGTATCCTATCGAGACCACATCTCCATGTCTTTAGCTAGATCCTTTGCTCCATGACATAGACAATCCAACTCCCTCTGAGTTGCTTCAATGTGCACACTCTAATTCACTTGCCCTTCAAAGTAGCTCTGAAACCATGTTGTTTTTCCATGAAACTAGTGTCTAGGATAGAATCTTAAATCACTGACACTACCAAACCAAGTATCACAATTAGTCTACTTTACACAATGTAACATACACTATAGTAAATATATTACTGCACAAAATATACATGACTTTTTACAAAAATTATGTATAATAACCCAACTTTGTTATATTAATCCAACTGAGTAATGCAATTGTCTAGGGATCTTGTACTAGGGATAATGGACCTCATACATCCACTAGTACAAGAATATGACAACTAGGGCTTGGTGTCTATCGTAGTGACCACCAATATACCCAATACAAGATACTCTAATCATCCAGTTGATGTAAATCTCCCCACAACTGCCTTGGTCATACCATGTACATATTTTCTCTGTGATTCGACTATCCATCTACAGCATCTGCCTCTATCAATGCTCCAAATCTATCTGGACACTGAATCTCAACTTAACAGTCTACTCTCTCATTGATTGTTCATCCATCAACGCATCAACACATCAAGACTCTTGTTGAATTATTCACAGCTCCATCTATGAATAACTCACAACTACCCAATGTTGTTCCTCAAATACTCATGGACTTCTTCCCACTATAGTCTTCCTATGTTTCTCCAATGAAGACTAACATAGGGTAGGAGGGATTCCACCTATCACCCTCAAATGTTGCTTCTCCAATGATGAACTTGGGCTATAAAACATTGCTCTTTTGGTTGATCAGACTTATGAGATCCAACAAACTGCCTCTCCTAGTCCTACACTTGGTCCATTCTCATGCTACCCTCCAACAGACCACGAGTGTCCAATACATGTTGTAGCATCTGCTCATTGGTTAGGGAATCCAACCACTATGATTAGCCTTCCTCTTGGCTGCTGACGGATTCCACAAATTTTCCTCTTCTAGGACCCCATTTCTGCACCCTTCGTCCTTGAAGACGTTCAATTTTTCTCTCCAAAACACCTTGGATCTGAGTAAGACTCCCCTTTGGCTCTGCAATCATGAATTCCTGAAATCACACTATGAATTTTTGTAATCATGAATTCTCGCACTCACATGTGAATTTATATAATCATGAATTCTTGCAATCACGTGAAAATTCATGTAATCGTGAATTCCTACAATCACACGTGAATTTCAGTAATTGTGAATTCTTGCAATCACACATGAATTCCTATAATCGTGAATTCCTATGATCATGCATGGATTTATGTAATCGTGAATTCCTACAATCACACCTCGAATTCCTGCAATCACAATTGAATTCCTATAATTGCGAATTTCTTTGCTTGACCTCACATAAGATAGAAGTGTGATGATTGGATGAGTAATTAGGCTCCTCCTCGCTCCTATTTATACACTTTCATATCGTTTCACCTAACATGTCTTGTGGCACACTAACACACCAAGCCGACCTAACTTATGTGCCACAAAACCCATCAAAAACACACAAAAATTCATATCTCAGGATAGAGACCTTGGATTTAAGTGATTTTCACTACCCATTTGTCCTCTAAGGTTCCCCTAACATATCCATTTGTTAAATCACTCAAATTCCTCATGTTTCACACCCATATGCTTGGGTGGAAAGCCCACAGGCATGGGTTCTTAGCCCACAAGTCACATTTGTGAAGCTCATTCCTCCAAAACCCTCTAGCCTGCGGTTTGGAGTACCTCCCAAGCTACAAATATCAACATAGTATGACCAAGATCTACACAACATTGGACAATCGATAGGCAGACCATCAGGATTCCATAATTGAGATGGAAGGTAAGATTTTCGATCACATTATTTATATTTTGATTGACCCTGGTTCTAATTATAGTTACGCAAGCCTGATTCTTGTGGAATGATGCCAATTAAACCAAGAACTAGATGAGGAGCCTTGGCTAATCCAATTAGAAACAAGAATAAAGAAGAGGGTCAAGTATTGGGTGAATGCTTGCCTAATTGAATTAAATGGAATGTAGGGTATATTTTTGGGCATGGATTGGTTGTACAAGCAACATATCAAGGTAGATTGTTTTGAAAAGGAAATCAAGTGCTTAGATGAACATGGAAAAAGAACGATGTTGCAGGGAAAGTGAAATCCCACTTCAGTGAGGTTGATTATAGCCATGCAATCCAATAGAAGCAACAAGAAGGGATGCATCTTATTTGTTGTGAAAATTTCTAGTAATTTTGAAGCTAGCAACAACGTTGAGAATAATGATAGTGACATATTAACTAGATATCTCGTCTTGAAGAAATTCCAAGATGTATTCCCTAAAGAGATTCCCGGATTACCTCATCATAGAGAGGTGGATTTCACCATAGAATTGATACTAGGAGTAGCCCCAACATCAAAAGTAAAATATCAAATGAGAACTCCATATTTGTTTGAGCTAAAGCTACAACTCGAGGAGATGTTGGACAAGGGCTACATAAGGTCAAGTGGATCTCCATGGGGAGAACCAGTCCTATTCATAAATAATAAGGATGGTACACTTAGGTTGTGCATTTATTATCAACAATTAAATAGAGTGACCATCAAGAATAGGTACCATCGGTCTTTTCCAAAATCGATTTAAGGTCATGGTATCATGAAGTGGACATTGAGAAATATATCCCCAAGATTTTTTTTTTGGATGAGAGATGGGAATTACAAGTTCATAGTGGTGCCCTTTGGGCTTACGAATTCCCCTACCACCTTCATGTGTCAAATGAACAATGTGTTGCATCCTTGGAAGAATTTATACTCGTCTTCATTGATGATATTCTGGTTTATTCAAAGACTAAATAAGAACATGAAAAACACTTGGCCACAATGTTACAACTACTAAGGGAACACAACCTTTATGAAAAACTCAGCAAGTGTGATTTATTTCAATCATAAATGCATTATTTGGGACACATTGTATCCAAGGAGGGGATAATAGTTAATCCAAACAAGATCAATGCCATAATGGAATGGCTAATATTGAAAAATGTTAAAGATGTTAGATCATTCATGGGCTTTGGCAAGCTAATACAAAATATTCATAAAAAACTTCTCCAAGATAGGCCACCCAATAACCACCTTATAGAATAAAGTAAAGAAATTTGAGTGGAAATTCAAACATGTAACAAGCTTTGAATAGTTGAAACAATTTCTCACTAAGAAGCCAATGTTAAAAATTGCAGACAAATAAATATTTTGTGGTTTGTATAGATCTCTGCAAGGAGGGGCTTGGTGGAGTCTTGATGCAGGAAGGGCAAGTAGTTTGCTATGAGTCATAGAAGCTAAATAAGCATGAGGAAAACTATGTAACTCATGATTTGGAATTAGTTGTCATCATCCATGCATTGAAAATGTGGAGGCAATATCTCCTCGGTAGAAGATTCACACTTATGAAAGATCATGGGGGACTAAAATATCATTTTTATCAACCTTAGTTGAATGCAAGACAAGATATATGGTTGGCCATACTTAGCGAATTCAAGTTTAAAATTAAATACATCAAGGGAAAAAAAGACGAGGCTTCCAATGCACTCAATAAAAGAGTTTAATTAAATCACATTGTTTCCATAAGCTCTTATAGAGTGGACCTAGGAAAATGTGTCAAAAATGTAGGACAACATAATGAGAAACATAAACAAATAAAAGAATAGTTACACCAAAATGGTGAGGGTGGAAAGGATGAATATTATCATCTCACCGATGATGGTTTAATTAGATCCAAGATAGAATCTATGTGCTAAAAAATGGAGATTTCAAGAGGCTCATAATGAGATAGTTTCATATTAATCCATATTCTAGTTACCAAGGATACCAAAAGACTCTCATGGCCATCAAAAGGTTTTACTATTAGCCTAATTTGAGAAAGGATTTGTTACAAAATGCATGGCGTTCTAGCAAGTGAAGGTTGAGTGTAAACATCTAACATGTTTATCGTAACCCATTCCCATTCCAAAATGGAAATGGGAAGTGATCTCCATGGATTTCATTACCAATTTTCCAAGAACCTCCACACAACATGATGCAATTATGGTGGTCATGGGAAAGATGAGAAAAGTGACTCATTTTGTGGCAGTAAAATCCACCAATTCAGCTAGTGAGGTGGCTCAAATCCTCCTAAAGGAGATTGTGAGGTTGCATGGAGTTCCCAAGAAAAAAATCCAGATAGAGATGTAAATTTCACCTCTAGGTTTTGGAAAGAACTATTTGTAGGCTTGTGGATGGAATTGGCATTCGGTACAACTTATCATCCATAGACAGATGGAAAAATAGAGAAGACAAATATAATCCTTGAAGACATGTCGAGGATGTATGTGATGGACCAACCAAAGAAGTGGGAAGAGTATATTCCACTTGTAGAGCTGGCATGCAATAATGGAATGAAATATAAATCTAGATGGTTGGCAATGATTAGTGAGTTTGAATTTGAGATCAAGTACTTGAAGGGTAAGGACAAGAGGGTTGCAGATGGTTGTAGCAGGCGAGTACAAGTGAATCACATAGCAACTATGATTTCTTATGCGATATACTTACATGATCATATTTTATAGGTAGGAGAACAAGATGGAAGGTAAATGGAGCTTATGTACATGTTACAACAGGGTACAAGTGGTCAAGATGTGGATTATCGCATTACAACAGATGGTTTGGTCATATGTACGGACAATATATATGTGTCAAATGACAATGAGCTCAAGAAGACTATCTTGTGAGAGTTTCATGCAAAACTATATTCAAGTCACCCAGGATAGTAGAAGATATTCATAGTAGTGAAGAAGTTTTATCATTGTCCGAATCTGAAGAGGGAAGTAGCATAATTTGTGGCTAGATGTTTGGACTTTTAGCAGGTGAAAGTTGAAAGTAAGCATCCAAGTGGACTACTACTACTGATTTTGATTCCAGAGTAGAAGTGGGAGGTCACTTCCATGGATTTAGTTACAGTTTTTCCAAGGAAATCTAGACAACATGATTCCATCATGGTTGTGGTAGAAAGCTCTACAAAGGTAGCACACTTTATTCTAGTAAAATATACATATTCATCTAGTGATGTGGCACAAGTATTCACCAGAGATGTAGTGAGGTTGCATGGTGTTCCAAGAAAGATTGTGTCAGACAAGGATGATAAGTTCACTTCCAATTGTTGGAAAGAGTTGTTTGCAGGTTTGGGGACAAAGTTTTCTATCAACACAACTTATCATCCACATATAGATGGACAAAGAGAGAGGGTCAACAAGATATTGGACGACATGTTGAGGATATATGTGATGCATCAATAGTGGAGATGGGAAGAGTACCTTTTGTTGGTTGAGTTTGATTATAACAATGGGTATCATGAGTCATTAAGGATGAGTCTATTTGAGGGACTATATGGGTGGAGTTGTAATACTCCCATTAGTTGGAATGATCCAGTGAAAAAGGTATTGATAGTACTGGACATGTTGGAAAACATAGAACAAGAAATGTAGGTTATCAAGAAGCATCTAAATGCAACATGGGATAGGCATAAAATTTATGCAGATCATAATACGTTGTTCAAGGAGTTTTAAGTTGGGGAACATGTGTATTTGTGCATCAAGCTGAAGAAGATCTCCTAGAGGATTGGATCATATGCCAAGATGGAACATCGATTTTGTGGACCTTCCATGAGTCTTAAAAGGATTGAACTAGTAGCCTATTGACTTGAACTGCCTCCCAAAATGAAATTCCATGATGTTTTCCATGTGTCCTTGCTTAAGAAGTATGTTCAATATGTTGATCATGTGATTGAATGGTTTGCATTGTAGGTGGAGCCACATGGATAATTCTAGGCGAAACCTCAGTGTATATTGCAGAGAAATATTCTCATGCTCTGGACTCGAGAAATCGAGCAGGTTAAACTGTAGTGGAAGCACTTTGGGCCTAATGAAGCTAGATGGGAGATGGCAGATCAGATGCAAGCTATGTATCCTTCTCTATTCACTGGTTGAGTGAATGTTTTTGGTATATGTACATATGTATATGGATGTAAATATCGCCATGAGTTGTGTTATAAAGCTCCAATAAGCGGTAGGGGTGTCATGTTGTTATAGTTGTTATGTTGTTATATATCACATTGGTTTTCTTCTCAATAGGTAAATCATTGAAAATATTGCATCGAGCTAAGTTATAAAGCTCCATGGGGAGTATGTTTTACTTCTCAACAGTCTTGTTGGTTGTAAGTGTCATTGAACACTGAGGATGGTGTTCCCCCAAGGGGAAGGGTTCTGTAACAACCCTAGTCAAAATTCCATATAATAAAGTTAATAAAAGCAAAATAATAACCAAGATCATGGGACATTTATTCCAAGTTGAATGTTGGGCAAAAAATCCTAGTGTGGGTGTTCATTTGGTTTATTATGGCTAAGGAAAATGGAAAAGGTAATGGAAAATGCTTTGAGAAGGAATGACGTATTACTTGGCATGTTATTTATGAAAATAATGGAAATTAGAAGAAAAGGAAGATGAAAGGTCACAGGTTGCATGTGAGGAGGGAAATGAAGGAAAGTAATGGAAAATTGAAAGGGCCTCATTAATAAAAAGGCTTCTGAGGATCAGTTGGCACCTTTTTGTCAGTTCAGTTTTGGAGCTATCTCTATTCTCTCTCTCTCTCTCTCTCTCACTCTTGCACACTTAGATTTTTCTCTTAGCACTCTAGATTTGGATCAAGGAAAGAAAAGGAAGGACCAAGAAGGCAAAGAAAAGAAAATATCAAGCAAGGAAGAGCATAATTTAGTAGCTACAATGGTATTTTTTGTAGGTATTGATTTGCAAGTGTGATTTCTTTTCTAGATTTGGCATAGATGGTACATGCATGTGTGTAATTAATTCTCTTAATGTCATTGGCTTGGGTTTTTCCAGGTGTGGTAGTGTTCTTCAACATTGTCTTTCCATTTCTAGATAGTCATGGTGTGATGGGTTCTATGGTATTTGGTTGAGCTAGATTGTCAGATGGTTTCGAAACTGAGTGAGGTAGTCTCTGAAAGAAAGAACACAAGGCCTAGGAATCCCTGTACTAGACAAGGTGGGATTATGGTAAATTTGGATTTTATGTGCCTTGGTGGGTTGAGGAATCCGTTACTAGTGAATGTATAGATATACGGTAAATCCTAGATATGTGTGCCCTCAAACCGGCTTAGGAATCCTTGACTGGTGAATGGTGGGATATACAATAAAGCTTGGAGGGTGTAGTCTTGATTAGGCCTAGGATTCCTTGACTGTTGTATGACGGGATATATGATAAAGCCAAGAGATTAGGAGACATGAAAATTCCTCATGGTGTAGGTGGAGAAATCTGGTGGCATCCATGCTTGTTTAGGGCCTAGTGATCTGGTGGGGATTGTGGTAAAGCCTATGGAAACCTGGTTTGTTTTGGTTTTGAGTCCCACATTCATGCTTAAAATATGGAACGAGGGTGATTGGATGTAAGAAAGATTTGGTTCAATCAATATATGGTCAGGTGGTTTGTGGAAGTCCCAAACCTAGTTGGCTTTTTCATTCATTAATAAGAGCTCTTTCTCCTTAGTATTTCATGTGTAAATGTACTGGCTTACATGTGTATTTTATGGTTGTTGTATCCTTGTTATTTCTATTGGTTCTATGTTGATTATGAATATGTTTTATGACAGACTTGATGCATGGATCTCATCATGTTTAGATTTGCAAATGAATGTACAAAGAATATATGACCTAATAGATGATAATGCAAATATTTTGATATGGCGACAATGCTTCTTTACGAATCTTAGACAAGTATGAGACCATTATGCTCAGATATGTTATTATGGCCTATAGATTGCATATTTGTGACATGTTTGGAAAAATTCTTATCATGGCTAGTGGGAGTCTAGTCAAGTCTTAACTAAAATGTTTGTATTAGTACCTTTGTTTTAATTTCATTTATCATTCCTAAAAGTTTCATGAAATTTTGGGTAGTGGCCTAAGTCCTGGCCCTGAAAAAGTGGCACAACATCTGGGGTTGTTGGCTCAGAATTTCTTGGAAAATTCCACCTTGGTTAGCTTGCCTTGTTGTGGCAGTGACTGGAAGGATTTGGTCACATGAATTCCTTTTCATGGGAGCCACTTAGGCTCTAAGAAAATAAAAATATAATTTGTCTCAGGGGTTAAGCATCTGGAAGGGTTTGTTACCTCTTGAAGGGTCTATAGCTCCCAGGGAAGGTCAGTTTGGTTGTGTTTTTTTGGTTCCACTTCCTTGACTGTACTTGGAGAGATGAATCACACCATAGTATCCTCTTGTCACATGATACCGAAATACAATTTTGAAAATATTAATTTCAATCTCAAGGAGATGAGTCCAGTATGGATGGTTGGTGCTTTGGAGTTTTAACTACTCAAATGCAAGAAAATGCCCAAAAGGTCCAAACTTTTGTTCTACATCATTGATGTGTTAATTGTCATACACTAGAATATTGTAGAGGAGTGACGACAGACGAGTATTCAATGTAGTAGACCAAATCAATGGTCGATCCCTATGTGTATGCAATACTCTTGCAGATTGCCTAGTTTTAAACTCTGTTAAGGAAGAAGCTAACCCTTACTTTTTCTACAATTTTTCTCTAGGTCTCAATGCCTTTTTTTTAGTTTTCAGTGCATTGCTATATTGTAGGGGGATTTCAAGCAACACCTAATTATTAGCAGCTTTCTAATAGATCCTACACTCAGGAGATTTTTTTTCTCCTTCTTGTAGATCTTCCTCTAGATTTGGTAATGCATTATTGGTTCTCTTCCAGAGTTGAACCACTTTTCTCTTCTCATCAAGAAGGGTATGCTGGTGGACATAAATGATTTCCATAGCCTCCTCTTTATCTTCCATGTCTGCCCAATATGCCCTACCCTTTTTGAAGGGGGAGGGAAAGAGTTTAGTGTTGTTTTCGTTCGCCCTGCATGATTTCCTAATTTTGGGGGTGAGATCAGCCACATTAGATCTATGAGGGTGTAGGGTGATGCCTTGACTAGGGATGATGGAGCTTGCTGAATTGTACTCACTTCTGGAGTTTCCTGGCTGATTAAACGATGGTATTTTGTTGCCCCATCCTACTAGATGTGTTTCATCTGACAATTTTTTAGTCTGTCGGTTCTCTTAACACAACATTTTATTTATCAAATCCTTTATGGCATGCTCCTAGTTGGTTTTTGTATGTATATTCAACTTATGGTCCAACAACAAATCCAAACATACATCTTTTAATTCTACTATCCTCAACCATGAAATTCACGCATTGAGATGTATACTGCAAGAAAGGAATGTGTGAAAGGACTGCTTACATTCTTTTATATATTATTGTTATTTATTTGCATGTATATTTATAACATTGAAAACAATTTAAAATACATAAATTTTTTTCCTTTCATGAAAGTTCTAATGCTTCCTCTATGCTTCCAGTTTTGTTAGATTTGTTTTCCCATTGCAATGGATGAACTCTCTTTTCTTTCCCTATTTTGTTATGTTTGTTTACTTTATTTTGCATGGTTAACATTTTTTTTACCACGTTTCATTCACCGTTCACCATGAATGAATGGGTTGAATGAATATATTTTCAATTTATTATTTGGATATTTTAATATGTAACATGCAAAGGTGCACTAACAAGTTAACGATATTTTAGTGTTGAATGAATCAGCTCATAAATTATTAAACTTTAGTTGGATGGGATAATATATTTAGTTGGCTATAAGTTAATATATTTAATTGGTGATTCCAT
>APFE030162208.1:0-22279 GCA_000404065.3 Pinus taeda | reverse complement strand
GACCACAATTAGTTGCAAATGGGCCATGGTATTAGATAGATGGTATTAATAAGAACCATGGTATTGCCCCATGGTATTTCATGTATGAATCCTATATAAAGGATAGAGACTCCCCTCGAGGAGCATCATGTTTTATTTTGTATTGAGCTCAACTTTATCGGAGGTTGCCCCCTCGAAGAGGCAAGTGAACATTGCTTTCTGAATAATAAAATACTTGTTGTTATTTCTCATTGTTCTATGTTCTGGATATATTCCTTCGCATATTTGGTATTCTGGTATCGTCTTTCAGGTTAAGAGCATAACAGACTTTAATACATTTTAACATGACTACATGAGAATTGTAACTCTCCAAATTACAAATAGTGGTGTCATGATTATGCAGACATAATGTTAATACATTTTGACATGTTTGCTTTTTAAAAGTGATTCGTGAAGGACACCCCTTTTCTTATTTGTTATCCTGCATATGTTTCATTATGTTGTTATGTTTATGTTGATCACAATAACTCTACAAATTGTCCTTAGGCAAAGTATAACTTTGAAATTAGTGATTCCTTTAATTGTAATTCAGCAAGAACTCTCTCATTTTTTTAATTTATTGAATGATATTTATACTTTATTATGTCACCCAAATACCAGTGGATGTTATCAATCATGACACCAATTGAGTTATAAATCATGACATCAATGTTATTAATTGCAACGCTAACTGATGTTATAAATAATGACCTCAACATTATCAATCATGACATTAGTGTTATCCCGACCATGCCAGTATTGTCCCTTTGCGAACTATAGCTGAGCAAATAGTAATTCCTTGAACTAGGATTTAGCAAGGAGTCCCTATTTTTTAAAAATAATTGTTAGATGTTATTTAAATTTTGTTATGTTGTTATGTCATGCAAAGCACACCTAAATAGAAATCAATGTTATTCGAGATTAAAATTTTGCTTATTATGTCAATGTTAATACATTGTAGCATGTGTTGAAGCAAACATGTTTGGAAAAGACACCACATCACATTAAATTTGTTGATGAAGATGACGAAAGTGTCAATGATGTTTCTGTAATCAAGAAGCCAAGACCAAGAAGATCGAGCTCACACGTGAAACAAAAATTGCACGTAATTGTTTTGTAGTGAAACTTTTATTTGCTTCATTACCTATTAGAAAAACATACTTCATGATTGCTTTTTATAGGTTAGCCTTGCAACCCTGACTAGGATATCAACAAGGCTTGATCTTCCTCTTATATTAATCAACAGGAGCTCAAAGAAGATGATCCTCCTCCACATTGTTAATTTGTAAAGTCCCTACTCCCTCCACCCCACCCGCCCTACCATGCCTTAAAAAAATCTAGAGAGTCTCATCCCTCTCCTAATCTAGAAACTCCCCACTCTCCTCTTCCTATTGATCTTGTCGATTACGAAGATGAAGACAATGATATACTTGATGATGTCATACTAGACCTGAAATCGATACGTTTTCTCATGGTAATGATTCCATGTTCCTATTGTTGATTACACTTCGATTTGATATTTTTGTGGTTCTCCTAGCATTTAACTTTTGTTATTTGACCTTTATAAGAAGAAAAGCAAGATAAGAAAAGCTAAGCTACATATTAATGAAGATTTGTTGGAGAAAATTTATGGTAGAAGTCGTTGGTGCAAAGAGAAAGAGATACAGGGCCATGAGTTCTTTGACACTATGAGTCTATACAAATCAATATGTCATTATTTTGTCTTTGTACTTTGAACGATGGGCATTATAAATTTTATTATTTCCACTTACTTTAGGATTCCATGGAATAAGAATCCATGATAGTGGATGATGTTGAGTAATGGTCTATACAAGATGCGGAGATGGTGAGGATAAATTTAAATTTGCATTTAATGTGTGTAGTTGCTTTTTTTCTAATTTTGATATGATGTTGCTCTTATTTAATTCTACCACCCTCTATCATCAACAAGTAACTAATGGTGAGCTTAGTCTTGGTTATGATGTTGCCTAAGCAAAGTTAGATAAAGGAGCCAAGGAACCAAATTTAGGACAAATAGTTGTGCATTCCGAGCAAGGCTTGTCATATAGTAAAAGAAAGAAAATCCCTAGAATGCACACTACACCCAAAAGGTGCAAAAGTCAGGTAGCAACAAGTGGACGAAGTGATGCTTGAATATGGAAATGGGCACCATTATGATCTAGGTGGATGTGGGTGGTCACCTGCCTATTCCACTTGGACCCCCACCACTGTCTCTTTCAGTTTTTCAGTTTCCTTAATTGTAGCACAATTTTTACTATTTTTGGTAGTTTTTTGGGTCCTGAACTTCCAGAGCCGCTTTGAGGCCCTAAACAAAGTTTTTTGGTGAAACTGGGGCCAACAAGAATATTTTGTTGGTGTTGGCCATTCAGAAGTTGTAGTCCTCAAATATATCTTTCTAACGAGGTATTGTGCGCTTCAAACGAAGATCATATGCCAATGTTACGACCTCAGGAAGTTGATGTACCAATTTACCCAAACAAGGCCCATAGTTTTGCCGCTTCATCTCCTAGGGTTAGGTTTCTAGATGTTTATGGCTTTTCATTGTTTATCAATAATAAATAGGCCTCCGAGCCTCATTGTAACATAGTTCAGAGGCATGTAGCCGCCACATCTCTTCTTAGAGATAAGCTACCATCGCCCGAACTAGTCTTCTTTCCATTATGTTTGTAAGCATATTTCAGTATTTGATATTAATGAAATGAAGTGTTATTTTTGTTGCATGTCTGTATTTATGGTTATATCTGTAATTTGTTGTGTTATTGTTTATGTTCAGATCACATTACCTATGGCAAGTGACCTTGTATCACAATTATTTTAGTGGCTTCAACAAGCTATCGCAATTGTGTTGCCATACCCCTAATAGGCATAACAATTTTAAGTTTATGCAAGGAGAATGAGGGCACATTTGAGAGGGGATTTCCTTTTTTATTATTTTTTGATCATAAAGGAAGTTTCCGTAATGGATTTTTCTTTAATTTCTTGCCATCATCTCAAAAGAGGTTATGTGTGCCTCTACAAGACTTCCAAATAAACATTGTACTATTATTATTTCAACTCTTTGTATATATAAAACACAATTTTGGCATCTCATTGGTGATGTTATAGTAGTTATAAGTTTCATGTTTAATGAATAAATCATTCATGTCTACTTAGATTTGCATTAGATATCATTTTGGGATTCAACTGTGTTAAGTAAGTCATTCACGTATGACCATTTCCATGAGAGGTAGTCGTAACTGACTAATTTCTCATGATTTTTGAATAGTTCACTTAGCACTCATTGCATCGGGTGATGCTCACAGGGGTGAAGAAGTGGGATTGAAACTAGTGAAATGTGGCGAACGAATCACATAGCATCAATCATCACTTCCGGGGCTTGCACGCGGTAACCAGGACTTCCCAGGAGGTCACCCATCCCAGAACTCCTCTGGCTCAAGCGCGCTTAACTGTGGAGTTTTTTCCACAATCAAGCCCACTTAGCTTGCTACCCCATTTGCAAAACCTTTAGCAAGTATTGTGCCTCATGAACCATTCAAGTTAGAGATCCCTTGACTCTTTTTTTGAATTTAAGTATGGGGGATTACGCAATGCATTATATTAGATATCATTTTGGGATTCAACTGCGTTAAAGTCATTCATGTATGACCATTTCCATGAGAGGTAGTCGTAACTGACTAATTTCTCATGATTTTTGAATAGTTCACTTAGCACTCATTGCATCGGGTGATGCTCACAGGGGTGAAGAAGTGGGATTGAAACTAGTGAAATGTGGAGAACGAATCACATAGCTTCAATCATCACTTCCGGGGCTTGCACCCGGTAACCAGGACTTCCCAGGAGGTCACCCATCCCAGAACTCCTCTGGCTCAAGCGCGCTTAACTGTGGAGTTTTTCCAAAATCAAGCCCACTTAGCTTGCTACCCCATTTGCAAAACCTTAGCAAGTATTGTGCCTCATGAACCATTCAAGTAGAGATCCCTTGACTCTTTTTGAATTTAAGTATGGGGGTCTACGCAGTGCATTATATTAGATATCATTTTGGGATTCAACTGCGTTAGGTAAGTCACCCATCCCAGAACTGCTATGTGATGCTCTACTTGAATGGTTCATGAGGCATAGGAGTTCTGGGATGGGTGATCTCCTGGGAAGTCCTGGTTACCTAACGCAGTTGAATCCCAAAATGATATCTAATATAATGCACTGCGTAGACCCCCATACTTAAATTCAAAAAGAGTCAAGGGATCTCTACTTGAATGGTTCATGAGGCACAATACTTGCTAAGGTTTTGCAAATGGGGTAGCAAGCTAAGTGGGCTTGATTGTGGAAAAAATCCACAGTTAAGCACGCTTGAGCCAGAGGAGTTCTGGGATGGGTGACCTCCTGGGAAGTCCTGGTTACCGGGTGCAAGCCCCAGAAGTGATGATTGATGCTATGTGATTCGTTCTCCACATTTCACTAGTTTCAATCCCACTTCTTCACCCCTGTGAGCATCACCCGATGCAATGAGTGCTAAGTGAACTATTCAAAAATCATGAGAAATTAGTCAGTTACGACTACCTCTCATGGAAATGGTCATACATGAATGATTTACCTAACGCAGTTGAATCCCAAAATGATTTCTAGAGTAAGTAATAGCTGCAAGTATAGCCAGTTCGTTCTGTCAAATGCCTTGGATAGGTCCACTTTGAGAATCATTCCTTTCTGCTTTTTGACCTGCAGGGTGTGAAGGAGCTCTTGGGTAGAGGCAATTGCCTCATGGATTTGTCTGCGGTGAAGGAAAGCAAATTGTTCAGAGGATATATGATGTGAGAGAATGGGCTTGAGGCGGTTGGCGATGGTCTTAGCTATGATCTTGTAGAGGCGGTTGCAGAGAGAGATGGGGCAGAAGTCATCGAAAGTGCTCGGCGCATTAGTTTTGGGAATGAGAGCAATGAATGTCGATTTAATGGCAGAGGATATTCTACCAATCCTTCTACTATCCTCAACAATCTTCAGAAGGTCATTGCCTAGGATATCAAAGAAAGCGAGATAGAACTCAATGGTCCATCGATCAGGGCCAGGGCTTTTATCTTTCTTGAACCATTTTAGGGTAGCCTCCAATTCTGCCATGGTCACTTCCTTCTGGAGCTCCTCAGAATCTTCTTGTTCTATATATCTAGGGAAGAGTTCAGCCACCCTCATGATTTCTAATATATTAACTTCTTCAGGAGCTTTGTAGATACCCCGAAAGTGCTCAGTGGCCAGCCTGGCCAGGTTCCGCTGTGAAGAAACCTGGTGCCCTTGTTCATTCTTTAACTCCCAAATAGTATTGATAACCTTCCATCCATTAGCAAATTTATGATAAAATTTAGTATTGGCATCCCCTTCTAAGAGCCAAATGGCTCTACTCCTAAGCCTCCAACTTTCCTCTCTTTCTTTCAGTATCTGTGAGCGTTTTGTAATGAGAGAGGTGCATTCATCCTTACTTTCAGGGGAGGGGAAGGTCCCGGAGGACGAATATTCAAATTCAGCTATGACCTTTTCTGCCTCTTTTAATGTCTGATTATCCTGTATGCGCTTTTGATGAGCCCAGTGTTTAGTAATCTGTTTGAGATCAGTAAGCTTCCTGACAAAGCCTACAGAGATATCCTCGTCTTCCCTGATGAGATTGGTCCGCCAGTAATTCTGGACTAATTGTATGTAAGAGGGGTCCAGGAGCCAAGAGGCATTAAACTTGAAAGGACTTTTGATTTTGTGGGCGATGTCCTCTGCTTCTAGGAAGATAGGCTGATGATCTGATATGCCCCCTAATCCCACCCATTGACGAATTTGGGGAAGGTTGTTGTATAGGGGTTCCTTGATTAGGAATCTGTCAAGTCTCCTAGCCAGACTTTGCTCACCACTTCTGTTATTAGACCATGTGTATTGAAGTCTAGCAGACGCTATATCTACCCATTTATGATCCTCAAGCAGGCTAGACATAGTATCTGTTAGTGAGTTGACCTGTGCTAGATGCCCCCATGACTCACTGAAGCCAAGGGAGAAATTTAGATCCCCTCCAAGAATGATGTTGTCTACTTGGAATAGTTTAGATTCTAATAGGAACCTCCAGAAGTTGGCGTGGTTCGCACACGGGCCATAGACATTGATGATTCTGATATCCCTTTCGACCAAATGCGAACTAATGTCTAGTCCAATGAAACCTCTTCCTCCAAAAAAATTCTGAACTTCCGCTGATCTGTTATTTACCCCTATGGCCAAACCCCCTGATCGACCGGATGCATCAAGAGCCTGGAAAGTCCAGTTGGGTAACCAGGCATTGAGGGTCTCGGTGAGGGGTTCGGCCTGGCAGAGTGTTTCTTGAAGAAAGATGATGTCCAGCATAGATGATAGGAGAAGTCTCTTAAGCGCTAGTTTTTTCGCTAAGCTAGCAAACCCACGGCAGTTGAAAGAGAGAAGCTTCATGGAGGGAGGGGAGAAGGGCCATCCTTCGCTCTAAGGGCCCCAAAAATGGTTTGTTGTCGCCCAAGGGCAACTTCTTCATCAGTAGTGTGTCTAGCCTTGGTAATGCGGGAGGGTCTACCCCGTGAGTTCTTGAGGGTCATGGAAGCATTAGCCATGTCAAGGCCAACAACATCCGGACCTCTGTCCTTTGTGCGCGATCGAAGAGAATAACGTGGGAAGGATTGGTTCGAGTGGCCAGTGAGGGGAGCCAGGGACGAAGTGATCCGCGAAGGAGGGGCCACTGGTGAAGGGTGCGGAAGGGAGAAAATGAGAGAAGTGTGTGAGAGGATATTAAGGGGGTAAGGAGCAAATGATATAATAGCGGATATAGGTTCAGAACCAATGACATTATGAGAATGAATACCCAACGACATGCATGAAATTGGAGATGTCGAAGATGGTAAGGAGTAAGACTTACCCGATTGCTCAAGGCCCACTTGTTCAGACGGTGGCTGCACAGATGCTGTTGATGTGGGAGGAGGTGCAGAGGAAGCCATAGTAGTATAGACTTCTTCTGGAATGCTCCTATGTTCCTCCCCATTCTGTGAGTGCTCATGTTCCCCATTGAGCTGATCAGATTGCATCCTAGGAAGATTTTCGAGGGGCTGTTCTGTCCCTTCTTCCATATCAGGCGTCCTTGCTCTCCGAAGGAGAGGGCAGTCCCTGTATAAGTGCCCTACTTTATGGCACCTGCGGCAACGATATGGTATGCCTTCATAATCAATAGGCTACTTGCGCATAGAATCTCGCCACTGAATGGTGATGGTTTCGAGCAGTCCTCCCCTCGTGTCCAGGTTGACGAGAATCCTGGCATAGGCCATCATGCCCGTCTGCTGATAGGATCTGTCGTTATCCATATAAGTGCCAATGGCATTGCCAATTCTCTGAAATATGTCTTCTGACCAGAAATGGAGTGGAAGCCCTGGAATTCGAATCCATACTGGTCCAATGCCAATCTGTTTTGTCTCAAGGTCGAATAATGGAGTCCACCTCTTCAATAGAATTGGTGCATGATCAAAGTGCCAAAAGGATGAAAGAACCCAGTTGGTATGATCAGCACGAGTGAATCGCATCGCAAACCATCCCCGCACGAAAGTCTGCACGAAGGGGATTTCTGCCAAATGATGTCCCCAGACAGCAGCAGCCCAGGTCTTCAAGCGTGCTGCCGTGTAGTTACGTCCCCTGATGCACCTGACCAAAACTCGATCAGCAAATTCCATAGCCTCGCCTAGCCGGATGTCCTCTTCCAGTCTGAGAAAGACGTCGTCCTCCTTGGTCTTAAAGCACTTGTTTTTCCATTTAATGTTTCGAGAAGATTGGGTGCGAGAGGGCCTGCTAGGGATATGGGCACTGGCATTCATCGGATCCGGGTTCAGTCGAGAAGTGGAGGGGCCGCTGTTGCCTGTTACAGAAGGATGACCCGAGAGCAGAGGTACGGAAGTAAAACAGCCAGAAGTGAGTCCAATAGAGCCCGAAAAACCAGCAAAGGGGCATGGATAAGGATGGTCTTGATGCGGAAAGGGTAATGAGCCCGATGCCGGAGGATAGAGACTAGGGTTAGGGCTGAGACAACCGGATACAAAACCTAGGGTTGCTGGAGAGTGAGGGGGAGTGGAAAGAGCCGGCCATGTCGGTGGATCATCCGGGAGGACCACAGGGTTAGTCGGATGTTGGTCGCCAAACGGAAATGGAGTAGGTTGTTCGGAGATACCTGAGCTATACAAACCCCCTGATGTGGAAAATGGGGTGCGCCAGATGGAGACCCCTTCCAAGGGGTCGGCTGAGTAGTCAACGGCATCGATGTCCTCCATTTCCAACTGCTCCTCGGATCTATGGACACCTCGAAACAGAGAATAAATCGGAGAAAGTGATAGATGCAATTCTGTAACGGACCGCGCAAACAATTCAAATCCGTAAGTCGCCGGGTGTTACGGTGCGGTTTGCTGCCCTCCGTTAGAGCCCTTAGCGAAGACGGCCTTGTGCATGAAGGTAAGGTGCTGGTAACAGTGGATGCGGGCACGGAGATAGAAACTATAAACAGCTGCAGAAAGTGAAACCCTAACCTAATCCTTTGCGCGTCCTAGCTCGTACATGTAATTTTCTTAAATAAAGAAGGGGCAAAATTATTTTGTTAGAATTAGATAGTTTATCAATTATGAAAATTGATTATAAATATACTTGTTTTATGTTATGTGCAACTTCCATTGGTAAAGAACTCCAAGGACATCACAATCAATAATTAAGTGAATAGAAAAAGTTGTGAAAACATTAAAAACAAGTGTTATGATGCTCCATATGGATGTATAGGTTAAATAATTGATGGTGTAGAGCAAGAAAAAACACTTATGCCACATTTGATCCATAAGCCAAAAAATTTACGAGATGAGAATTTTATTCATTTTCACTTCTTTAGATGTATGGTTTTTACTGGAAAAATGTGTCCAAGTGTTTACTTTATAGCTCCAAGTATTTATAATGATGTAAATCTAACCATAAACATAATTCATCATGTTCTTACTCACTAGTTGACTAATATTCCTCATGTTATGTATCTACAATTAGACAACACTAACCATGGAAACACAAATCAATTTGTATCTAGATATATAAGCTTTATTGTTGAACTAGGAACCATTCAAACAATAAAATCTAGTTTCATTCTTGTTGGGCACAATCATAACCATATTGAACAAATTTTCAATCATTTGTAGTAGCATTGAAGAGGAGGAAAGTTGGGATCCTACCATAATTAATTGAAAATACTAAGAAATCATACACTCCATAGCTCATTTTTCACATATTGGAAGAATTTGTTCACATCAGGAGATTTATTGAGGGATTACATGGTGAAGAAAAGTTCATTGAACAACTTAATGACATTTTCTTCCAACATCAACTTTGTATCAAAAACAACTATTGGGAGAACACAGAAGTAATTAACTAGTGCATAATGGGGACCTTCATAAAGTTCATAATTTTTGAATTTCATTCCAAATATTCCAATGTTTGCATCAAAGTTATAGTTTTTGCAATCAACTATTAAAATCCACAATGGATGAAGGCATAACAAAGATGTAAATTATTCTGTATGCTTGGATGATATTAAAAAGGTCTATGAAATATACATAGTAGTACTTTGATGTCATTGGTTCTATTTAGCATGAATTTTTTCAATGGTCAAAGTGATATAATTTCAAGCTTAATTAATGGAAACACATTTTTGAAGGCTCCATTTAGTTGGCCACAATGTAACCAAATGAATATGAGGAAAGAAACATTGTTGAACAACAACAATATTAGATTGTGTTTATCAACGTTTATTCTCTTTTCTTAACCCTTAATACTAGGAGTAAACAACCTTCCTTTCCAAAAACTTGGCCTTTTTTTTCATTCATGAGGGATGTGGGTTCCTCTTTCATCCCTTTGTTCCATGCATACCTCATAGCCTAAAACATTCAAGTACTTAGTCCCTTTTCATCCATGTGAGTTGTAGGTTATTCTTTTTGCCAAGCTCACCTCACATATTGCATCTCACATTCCTCATTTTGCACTCTTCAACAATCAAAAGGTACCTACATATCATGTGGGTGTGGTAGACCTTTATTTTTCACCTCCTTACATTCCTCAACCTGCATAGCTTCCCCCACATTGCTCAAAGGGACCTGCAAAACTTCATACTTAGTCATTTTTCGATTCACTACCTCTATACTATATTTTGTCTCACATGTCCATATCAATAATTTTCTTAGCTATTTGCAAGAATTCTTGGCCAAAACTCTACTAATTTTGTTTCTAGATATTTTCTATACAACGTACTACGTTATTCTGCTAGTGAGGGAGTGATATACGATTGGGACATACAATTTCAGCTGAACTCTCATATCAACTTAGGGATTCCAATAAAACAAAGAAGTTCTTCATGAATTGATACTCAGTTTATGATATTTCTCATTGTAATGTTTTCAAGGTCCTACCTAGGTCACAACACTCCAACATTTACATTGATCCAATATAGTTTTAGTATCCATAATTATGGAAGAAAAAGGCCCTATTTTATTTTTATCAACGTCAAAACGTTTTCCTTGCAAAATGTAGAAAAAAGTTGGTTGGTTCTTTATATACTATATGTCCCTTTGAAGCCATTCCTTTTCGAGAAGGAATGCAAGTTTTTCATATTCAAGAAATCCGCTCATTCATTTGATTGTTTGGGTTTGAAGGAAATCCCTTTATGCTTCTAATTTATGCATGTGATAAGTTTTTCTTGGCATAAATCTATTGGAAATGTATACATTGAGCTAATTTATTTAATGAAAAAAGAAGAAATAGGTCATACCATTCCCTATGAAATTTGGTCACTTGAGCATCAAAATTATTATTCATTTTGATGAATATCTTGCTTATTTTGGGATGTTCAAAGTAAAGGAATTAGAAGAAGTCAATGGTTTCGACCCTAAGGCCATTTTCTTAGCCATCTTGTTTCTATTGGATACAATGCACTTTTTTGGACAAATCATGTAGAATGTGGAGGTGATAATCTCTTGAACTTATGTTGACTACAGACTCCAAGATTATCCCAAATTTGATAGTTAGGGGAGAGATCAATTGTTTGACCTCTCTCCTGACTATCAGAATTCAAGATATCCCAAACTATGAAATGGACATAAAGATGTCTATGATAATCAAGTTTGATTTAATACTATTTTGGAAGTCAATATCTTGCATATTTGGAATAAACAAGACAAACAACATGGGCATTTGGTTACAAGTGCCAGTTCGACTCCACAACAATCTCAAAGAACTACTTCCACATCACATGGTAAAAGTTAACTCGGAAAGAAGTAACCAAGGAAAAATTTTGGTAGTACTGCTAGAGAGGGAAGTGATGGTAATCACCCTAAACATAATTTGGCAAAATATTTGTACAACTACAATAAATTTAAAAAGGAGAAGAAACAGTTTTGAAGGAAACACTAAAGATTTATCAAGGGAAGTGGATGTTCAAGAAATGAAATTGATGATCTTGAAGAAATTGTTGAAATACCATATTGGGTTGAAAAAAAATTGCTTGAAATCCAATCTATTCTAGATTTATTGACTTATGAAGACCTTGTTGAATTTGAGGAGGAATCAATCACATTGCATCATGTGATGTATGACAAAAGTTCTAAGAAAATACAGATTAAAAAGTGAAATTGAGGAACAAGCAAGTTGTTGAAAAAACAAATTTGGAAATTGATACTAAAGGACTTAATGCTTCCAAGCATTTTGAATTTCATGAAGAAAATTGAGATGCACTTGCCTATTCAATTTCTGAACAAGAAATGCAAAAGTTGATATTTAAAAGGAGAATAAAGGAGTTAGAAATGGCTTTATCCTTGAAGCCATTGTTCGCTGAATAATTATTTGTTGTTAATCCGTTAGACCTCTAAAGACATGTCAAAAAGTAGTTTTAGAATCAAAGTAGCTTCAATTTTATTAATTGGAACCCAACAATATGTGGTTCATAACATTAATAAAAGGATTTCTCTAATCCTAGAAGTATGGGAAGTAGCTACTACTTCAACCAATTTTCCTACAAGGATTAATTATTTCATAGAATATGATCTACCTTTATCACTAAAGTGTTAAATATGAAGGAAGCCCAAAGGAGAGAACATAATATACCATTCAAAAATAGAATGATGTGTATAAAGGCCTGTTATATGGAAAGGATTTTCTTTGAGAAATGATAAAAGACAAAAATGAGTGACTTCTTCTTTAAATTAGTTGATGTGACTAAAGAGTTGGAGGGTCGTAGTTTAATTAGGGGTACAATGTTTTTAACTTGAGAGTAGAAACAAGAACGTGCTGATGTATTATAGATCATACGGGGTTGTGAATTCAATAACCTTTTTTATTTTCCCAAGGAAGAAATTAAGAAAAGGTTAATTCATTTCATAAATAGAAATGAATTTCAATCATCAATAGTACATGAAGTTGACCATCACTTAAAGTAGATTAATGATAAACTATTTGAGATATGAGTAAAGCATGAAGTGATGGTTAGATACCTATATGAATACATCAAGAAATGGCTAAAATATGCCTTGGAAAATTTAACGACTTCAAGATGATTCATTAACAATTTTGGTGGTTAGGTTTCCAACTTGCATTCCTTATTTAAGAAAGGATATATTTAGCAAGGAAGAGGTATTTTCCTAGAATTATAAGAAAAATTCTTAATTTTGGTCTTCTCTACAAGAAAAAAGGACATTGGTGAGGGGCGAAAAATGTCACCATAAGCTCATTGGTGATGATCAAAAGAACATTCCTCACCAAAAAATGAATGTCACCAAAAGTATAGGTGTTGTAGTGACATACAAAGTCCATCACCAATAATGATTTATAATGAAGGATGGATATTGTGACCATTTCATATGAGCAATGGTGACGGACCATAGCCTCTGTCACCAAAAACTTAATGTCACCAAAGGTGGCGTCGCCAAAAGTATAGGTGTTGTAGTGACATTCAAAGTTCATCACCAATAATGATTTATAGTGATGGATAGTGACCGTCATCATTGCATATGAGAAATGGTGACGGACCATAGCCTCGGTCACCAAGAACTGAATGTCACCAAAGGCAGCGTTGCCAAAAGTATAGGTGTTATGGTGACATTCAAGGTCCATAACGAGTATTGATTATAATGACATATAGTGACCGTCACCATTTCATATGAACAACAATGATTTATTGTGATGGATCTTTAATGGCTGTCATTATTGGTGCATATATATTGTGATGTTTGTTGACCGTCACCAAAAGCCACATTGCTAGAAGTGTAGGTGTTGTGGTGACATTCAAGGTCCATCATGAATAATGACTAGAATGACGGACAATGACTGACACCATTTAATATCAACAACAAAAATTTATGATTATGGACCTTTGAGGGTCATCACTATTGATGCGTATATATGATGGCATTCGTTTACCATCACCATTTCATATTTTTGGTGGGGTGAAAAATGTCACCAAAGCTCATTGGTGATGGTCAAAAGAGCTTCCTTCACCAAAAATTGGTCGTCACCATTCCATATGGATGTTAGTGCACGATGGAATCGAACCATCAACCTCCTGCTTGTAAAGCAGGTGCTCTTCCATTGAGATAGCACCCTTGAAAGAATTATAATTTTAAAAATTAGACCTTGAAACTTCATAAATTGTAGATTCTACAACTTTCAATAAATTAAAGTCTTAGCAATATTTTACTAAACAAGCAAAGAAACATCGAAGTTGCATGTCCCTACCTAATGGTTATTTAAGTTATGAAAAGTGGGTGGAGGGAAAAATAGTTTTGTATAGGAGAATCAATATGTTCAATTGAATACTCAATTAGAAGTGAAACTTTGAAGACATTTATAACCTATAAATGACCTATAACTAGAAAATGCACCAAATACTGCAAAGGAAATGTCATAAGTGGATACCATATGGAAGAAGAGGAGGCAGGGACTTAGAACCCTTATACAACTTGGCATGCCTTAGCACTTGGCACATCTTAGCTTGTTTGACATGTCTCCGTACTATCTTGCATATGTTAGCATGCTCTAGCATTCCCTAACACACCTTGGCAGTCATTGCCCTCACAAATAACATTACATTTTTCCATGACTTAGGAACCTTACATTCACTAGAACACCTTGGCACTCCCTAGTTGTCATTCCCTCTGTTATCCTCCATAATATCCTAGGCTGATGAGGAGATCGATGGAGGTAACCACAAACCAAGATTTTAGTTTGGTAGCTAGCCCTACCAAACCAGAGAGGGCTTTATCTATTAAACTACCGCCAAGAGATGTTTGGAATGTAAAGTATTTTAGGCTAGATAGGTAGGCTAAGGTGGCTTTTTGGAAAACACATTAATAGCAGGTCGGATCCTGGCATTGAATAGATCAGCTGATGAAAATATTTGTCCATCGGTAATGGAAATTGCATTAGTGGGAATATAAGTCTGAAACATCTCGAGCTTGAGTCTCAACTATTCGTAGAGTAGTAACACTCCCCTCACCTAACTAGGAACTTAATTTAGCTACTCTTTCCAAGAGACGGGAATTCAAATAAAAAACATCTTAGGGACTTGGAACTCAATCCATCAGTGTCTTGTCTGGCAGGGACTTTTTCAAGGAGGTAGGGACTTGGAACTCTGTCTAGGATAAATAACCTAACATGCATGACAAAATCTCCCTAGAATAGAGTACCTCCTACCTAGAAGAGTGTCCCCTACTCAAAATATAGAACCCTTCTCTACTATGCACTTTTCTTAAAGATAAATCTGTGCATAAAGTAGTACTAAGAAAAACACCTAAATTAAGAAAAGTGAGCATCTAAGTCAAACTATAAAAGTATACTAAATATGGACCTATATAAGTTTGGAAAACACTAGACAAGAATGCTTGCATACAAAAACCATAAAATGCCTAAAATCAACATGATTCTTTCATTATTGCTATACCCTCACAACAAAACTGGATTCTATAGCATGTACCCCAAAGCTATATGCATGTGTTGAAGGTGTAGATTGAAAGGATTTGCTGAGATGAAGTACTATTGAAGGAGAAACACCTTCAAAACAATAGATAAAGTCTACTGTGAATTCAACCCATTTGCACACAAAATAAGGCTGCTACTGGGTACACTTCTCCATTGAATGGAAACTGAAATGTATTGTAGTGCTGCTGAAGAAAAAACACCTTTAGTGCAACATGAATAAAAATCTAAAAGATATTGTCACTATGGCATCAATTGTAAATGATCTCATCAATATAGGTAATAACTTCGATAATTGAAAAACCAAAAGGTGAGATGCATAGATAATTTGAAATGACATATTTGGGCATACTTTATTATTGTTTAGAAGTGTTAGTATAGAAATGCAAGGCATCATGTTGTGTCTTTATGTCACGGGCCAAGGAAGCGAAGAAATACATAAAATATTAAATATCATGGTATAAGTTGACTACATGTTATTTTGAAACGCGAACGAAATTCTCCTTGTGCGGGTTCTAATTTAGTGGGTATAAATTTAAATAAGAAATTGATAGTTGTGGGGTTGGAATTATCTCACAATTCATGAAAAGTCCCAAATTTGTTCATTAGAAAGAAGCAGAGCGAGTCGTCAGGTTTATGGAAGGGAACACCCTATTCACAAGAGGATAACTTGAAATTAGTTGGGCATATTATTTCTCATCTTCTTGTACGTGTGTGCTTTGAAAAGATAACCACATCCAAAGATTATATAATAGCTCTGGTAAAGTTTATATATGTGAAGCACTTCTGGAAAAAACCCATCGCTTAATGACAATTGAGCGAGGAATACGTCGAAGGATTCAATATTGCACTCAGTAATAAAAAGGAACTTGGGGTATCTAGCATCTTGCCAACAAACGACTCCAACCATAATGTGAAAGGAAAGTTAACTGTGAAACCCCTTTCCCACTTTTTAGTATTGTTGCCTCTTGAATTCCAAAATGTATCTGGCTACTTAGATCCACAAAACTCTTGCTAGTAAACTCTGCATGATACAATTGTGACGTGCAAACTTGACACACACTCTAGTTTCCCTCTAAAAGAGCATAAGTCAAATATTATGATAATCTTAATTGTAATTTGATCATACATTATTGAGGTATTACATGGAATAAACAATATATTATCAATTCACTAATGAAGAACTCAAAATAAACGAATTTATTATTACTACAATAGAGCCACTCTTAGGATTCTCTAATAAAGCACCTAACCTACATGGCAAAAGCTTCCTAGAATAGAGTACCTCCTACCTAGAAGTGTATCCCCTGCTCAAAATATAGAACCCTTCTCTACTATGCACTTTTCTTAAAGATAAATCTGTGCATAAAACAAAACTAAGAAAAACACCTAAATTAAGAAAAGTGAGCATCTAAGTCAAACTATAAAAGCATACAAAATATGGATCTATCTATGTTTGGGAAACACTAAACAAGCATGCTTGCATACAACAACCGCAAGATGCCTAAAATCAATGCACTTCTTTCAACGCTGCTACACCCTCATAGGAAAACTATAATCTACAACATGTATCCCAAGGTTGCATGCATCTACTGAAGGTGCACACTAAAATGATCTATTGAGATGAAGTATTGTTGAAGGAGAAACACCTTCAAAACAACATATAGAGTCTAATGTGCATACAATCCATATTCACACAGGCCAAGGTTGCTACTGGGTACATTTCTCCCCTAAATGGAAACTACAATTTATTGTTGATCTACTGAAGGAGAAACACCTTCAAAGCAACACAGATAAAATTATAACATATATTATCATTGTGGCATCAATCGTAGAAGATCTCATCAATATAGGTAACAAATTCAATAATTGAAAAACCAAAAGGTGAGCTACATAAATCATTTGAAATGATATATTTGGGCATACTTTATTATTTTTTAGGAGTGTTAATATAGAAAATGCAAGGTAGCTTGTTACATCTTTATGTCACAGACTAAGGATGTGAATAAATACAAAAATGATTAAATAGCATGGTACAAGTCGATTGCAGGTTATTTTGAAATAAGAATTGAGTTCTCCTTGTGTAGATTCTAAACTAGTGGGTTTAGATTTAAATAAGAAATTTATAGTTATGGGGTTGGAATTATCTCATGATTCATGGAAAGTCCCAAAGTTGTTGACTAGAAAGAAGTAGAACGAGTTGTTAGGTTTATGAATGGGAACACCCTATTCACAAGGAGATAACTTCATATTGGTTGGGCATATTATTTCTCATCTTCTTGTACTTGTGTGCTTTGAAAAGCTAACCACCTCCAAAGACTCAAGAACAACTCTGGTAAAGTTTATAGGTGTGAAGAACTTCTAAGAAAACCCATCACTTAATGAAAATTGAGCGAGGAATATGTCGAAGGATTCAAACTTGCACTCATTCATAAAAAGGAAGTTGGGGTACCCAACATCTTGCCAACAAATTGACTCCAACCATAATGTGAAAGCCAGATTAACTGTGAAACATCTTTCCCACTTTGTAGTATTGCTGCCTCTTGAATTCCAGCAGGGATCTTGCTGCTTAGATCCACAGAAATTGTCCTAGGTAAAGTCTGCATGATACAATTGTGATGTGAAAGCTTGACACACACTCTAGTTTCCCTCTAAAAGAGGGTAAGTCAAAATATTATGACAGGTTTAATTGTAATTTTATCATATATTGTTGAGGTATTGTATGGAATAAACAATATACTATCAATGCACTAATGAAGAACTCAAAATAAACAAATTTCTTGTTGCTACCATAGCACCACTCTTGGGATTCTCCAAGGAGCCACTAACTTATACACATTTGGAATCTTTACTTGGTCCACAGCAAGATTATGCAATAGTAGTGATCACTCTTTGCCCTCCCATGGAAGGTCTATAGAGAGTTAGCAATAAATTGATTTAAAAGTGAGGAATATTCCTAACAAATAGGAATCTAACTCTTCAACTCTAATTTAGTGGCAAGGAAATATTCAGTTGTAAATGCGTGATCTTCTATAGTGTAAATTTCTAGATAAATGGCTGGCCTAAATCTATCCATTGTCCACATACCCCAAAAAACCATGTATGTTTGGACTCTGGTTGTGTGTGAGAGAGGGGAGATCACATAAATAATCTATTATCAAAAGAAAAAGTTAAAGCACAACATTCTATGGAGAATTTATTAAAAATTTTATTACATACCTTAGAAAGTTTGAAAGGACATAACTGAAGCTTCCCTCTCCTTCCACACTTCATTAAATATGCTCCTTTTCCAATGCAAATGTGGCTTGCAAAATCACAATCAGAAAACATAATATGAAAAGTAAGTTTATTGAATTAAAGTAGATTTGTTATACCTTAAGAAAATGGACTCAGAGAAATTGGATTCATTCTCTACAAAAGATGATATAGAAATATCTAATCACATTTTTAACTGAAACAAAGGTAAATTGGATTCATGCTCTAGATGATATAATGATATCTAATGAAATTTTCAACTCAAAAAAGGGTAAGTTGAGTAAGCTCAAGCTCCAAAATTATGGCATCCAGCTTCTGAGTGGAAGTTACTATATATATCTAGCTAGAGGCTATAACATAAAGATATTTGTTATATGTGAAGATAAAAAAATATGAAAGGAATGTGAAATTTTGACCATCAAGTATAAGTTCCTTTCAAGGACTAGATCAAACCATAACATTGTTATCAAGATAATCAAATCACCCATGCCAGTATGCTTCTAGTAGTTTCATGATAAACTCAAACTCAATAAACTTCAAACAACATAAATTAACCAACAATATGTTTGAGATTGGTTACCTAAGGATTATATCATACTAAATTACCTTTTGCATCTAACATTGAAAATGATTGTGAAAGAAATGAAGACAGATCAATGATTATGATGGATGCATGTGATGAAATAAAATAAAAAAATAGCTTTCTTCTTGCTACCGATGAGCCTTCTAGGGGATTCTTGGATGAAGTTGATCTTGGTCTGCTTTTTGAAATCAAAGAAACACTTTCTAGCTACTTTGATTTGATGGAAAACAACCCTAATGTTTATGAAAATGAATATGGAAACCAATAAGCATCGATGAACCTGGTCTTGAAGAAGGTGTCTCAAACTCTAATATGGATAGTATTTTAAATTTCTACAGCTAGCAGAGGGTTTTCCCAGTTGGGTTCCCTAAAAAATTTTGTTTTCTTTTTCTTTCTATAGTGTGACTGTGTTTTATTTCTGTTCTATTCCATTGCAAATTGATAGAGATATTTTTTTTTGTCTTGGTGCAACAATTAATTTTATATATATTCATTCAAGCAGTAGCAAAATTTCAAGGAAATTCTACAGAAGGGACAATTAATCTATATTTTCACTTATATCTTTTGCAAGTAAAATTCACAACTAAATTTTCATCCAAAGTGTTTAGGTTACTAGCAAGTGGTATCACAACATATCTCAACATTGCAAGCCATAAATCATACTATTCAATAAGGTTGAGACTTGAGATACAACAATATTCCCAAGTTATGCAAGCAAGAAAACTGCTGATTTTTAGTTCTAAATCTATCCAACCAGAACAAAGTTATGCCATTTTCAACACCCTCCAGTCAAAGCTATTCCTGGCCTCATTTAACTCAATTAAGAATACATCAATTTCATTGAGATTTCTTCTTCAGTTCATGCTTCTAAGTTATATATTTATGCAACCTAATATATCATTTATGTTAAGTGATTATTCATTCAAAATTATTTAGTCCATCCAACGCACCTACCTAATTTTCTAATCAGTTTCTGAGCAGACTCTATCAGACATTTGCAACAAAAATAGAAGATTGTTTTAGTACCTAGTGTTATGAAACTCTAATCTAGAAAAAGTATTTTGGATTTTTTCCCTAAAAATATTTACAAAATTTTCAATCCCAAAGCCATTTCAGGGAGAATTTTAGTCAGGGAGAAATTTAGTAATATATTTGGAAAATTTGAATGCAACTAAAAGAAAGTATTCCTGTTTTCTCAAAAGGTTCCAACACCAAATATGAGTGAATTCACAGAACTTAAGATTTGGAAATAATTAAATTTCACTTCGCTTTTCTAGGACCATATATGAGAGAATTCATAAAACCTGATATTTGGATTTTGGAAACACTTAAATTTCACCTCATTTATTAGGATTGGAAGTTACTTGAGATGCAAACATGTAGCATTAAGGATCTACTTTTCTTGTTTAAGGACAATGTTCATTTTATAAATCGTTATACAATAATCCTTGTATACATGCCTGAAAAAGTTCTTTGGTCATAAGTAATGAAATTGAACTCCATCAATACATAACAGACAAGGTAGAATGTAAGAGAGAATCTACTTTTCAACATATACTCTGACAAAAATAAACATCTATACGGTCATATAAAGTTATCATCACACAAAAAAAAGAATTAAAAACCAAAATAAAAATAGGAACAGGCTTGGATTGTTATGGTTACTCTAGCAAAATGTTAAACAAGATCAATATGTTAATATGACAAATAGTGTAGTTGATTATGATTTATTGAGCCCAAGGGGTTATCTCAACCGAATGTCATTAATGTTACTAGGTATTTGGCTAGTTCCATGTTGGTAGGTGCCCTGTTTGAAATCCCTTGGGTGAGGTGCACTAGTCAATGGCAATGGGTTTACTAGGGATGCCATCCATGAATGTGGTGAAACATCCATTGGGATTCCCTAGAGATTTTTTCTTGGAAAGAATAAAAATAGGATTTCCTAAAGAGAAATTTTGAGATGCATACAATGTACACCTAGTAAAATCAACTCTATAGAGACAAGCCATAAAAGATGGAAAAATACAAAAGCTTTTACCTATGTTCCCTTGTGAGTGTGCACTTCATGTGAGATTTTACCATGGAGATCACCTTCTCCTTTGCACCTTCAACTTTGCAGACTCCATTTTCATGATTATTTCTAGATGAACTGCCATTGTTTAGCTGATGATGTAATTTGTTACTTCTTTCAGATAATCTTATACCCAATATCTCATTAGAAACACTAGGTGCTAGCAACCTATTATTTCCAACATCCCTACATGAGATATCCTTTGTTATTGTTTCTAGATTTTCCAAATAGTTAGTAGTTGCAGGAATGTGTCTATATTGACTATATCTAGTTCTTGATCGTACATGAGCAGTTAAGATGCTTCCACTCACATCAATTCTTATAAATCATTTTTTTATGACCAGAAGATGATCCTTACCAATGTCTTCCACTTTATGAGAATTAGTCGAACCTATATTATCTTCTGTTGATGCTAGAATATGTTCCATCATTGCCCATGCCTAATCAACATTAGATTTAACTGTATAATTTTCCATTTCTAAAACAGGGGCTAAATTACTTCTTCGAGCTGACTTACAAAAGAGAAGTGACTTGTTGTTGGGTGTGGGTTATAGAATTGCGTTAGTCCCATATTTGGCCCCAAATATGTCAAGGGAAGAGCTAGGTGAAAACTGCTAAAAGCCTCTTCCCCATGCAGACCAATTGTCATGTAAAGCCTATATAGGCTCCTGAAGTAAGTGCTGACTTGAGAGAGTTTTTGTTTGTACAATGGATACTTGGGATGTAGACCCAAAATACTTCAGTTTTCCTAAGTGAAGCCCTTACTACATCTAGCAACCTAGGAGATGGATTTGGAGTGCTTCATCGCAAAATTCTTCTGTGAATTGTTCTTACATGAGTTTGCCTTGTTTCTATGAGAGGAGCAGAAGAAGAAGAAGGTAGTGATAAATTGAGCTCTAAGTTTATTGTTTCTACAACCATCCCAATTGGAGCATCTTCAACAAATCCTATGATTCCTAAGCTTCATCCCCATTGTCAAAATCAAGCACAAAATCCTCAACATCTTCATCATGTGTGTTGAACTGTCCAGGCATAGTGTTATGAAACCAGCACAAGAAAAGATAGAAAAGATAGATCAACGCCTTAGAATTCAGCCTCTTCGAGGGGGAAACCTCCTTTACATTACATAAATGAACAATTCTTGGATGATTCAAATGACAAAACCTCCTTTCTATATTAGGAGTCTAAGGAGTCATAATATAACCCAACCGACCTAACAATAATAATATAAATCCACAAAAATAACAATAGAGGGATTCTATGGGGCACAGTAATAACGATATGGGGGAAATAGGGGCACAACAATATTAATAAGGGGT
>APFE030162177.1:0-18572 GCA_000404065.3 Pinus taeda | reverse complement strand
TATTTTTCAATACCTAACATTCCAATAACATTTTATTTAATGTTTGGATAAAATAATATACATATTTAGAAAATTTTCATATCTTACTTTATTCATTAAGGTTAGTTTAAATTAACTTAGAATTAAATACAAATTAATTAAATGACTAAATGGAAAATTAATATTGAATAGTTACGAAAATGCATATTTTAATTCATTCATTAATTATAAATATATCTTTAAACATAGCATTAAGATGTTAAAATCTCAGGCTAATCGAAAGCTAAATTAAATACCTTCCATTCTAAGGTTAGTCCAATTACTTTAAAATATATTATGCTAAATATTCCCATTAAAAAATCTTCTAATAAATAGGGAAATAGAGGGGATTAAATCAAACCATAAGGACAAAAATTAAAAGGAGAACAAATCAAATCACGAGTAAAGCAAGAAAATGATACAACAAACCCAAAGGAAAACAACTCTTAAGGAAAGGAAACAAGAAACCCAGAGATCTTAAGAGTTGTTTTCCTTTGGGTTTGTTGTATCATTTTCTTGCTTTACTCATGATTTGATTTGTTCTCCTTTTAATTTTCGTCCTTATGGTTTGATTTAATCCCCTCTATTTCTCTATTTATTCGAAGATTTTTTAATGGGAATACTTAGCATAATATATTTTAAAGTAATTGGACTAACCTTAGAATGGAAGGTATTTAATTTAGCTTTCGATTAGCCTTAGATTTTTAACAACCCAATGCTATGTTTAAAGATATATTTATAATTAATGAATAAATTAAAATATACATTTTCGTAATTATTCAATATTAATTTTCCATTTATTCATTTAATTAAAAAAATATTTAATTCTAAGTTAATTTAAACTAACCTTAATAAATAAAGTAAGATGAAAAATTGTTTAATTATATATATTATTTTATCCAAACATTAAATAAAATAAATATTATTGGAATGAGGTTTTGAAAAATACTAATTAGATATATATATATTATTTATTATTTATATTTAAAACATTTTAAATAAAAATATTATGAGGAATGTTAGGTATTGTAAAATATTAATATTTATATACTTATATATATATTATATTATATATATATATATATATATTATAAATGAATTAAAAATGGTTTAATTTAGTTTGTTACTAATTATTGATCTAATTTATTTTTTAGTAAATATTATTTTTCTAGTGATAATAAATGATTTTAATAACTTAACATAATTTATATTATTATTAGGAATTGAAAAATATTAATAATATATTTATTAATGATTTAAATAAAAAAATAGATAAATTTAATATCTAACCAATGATTTAATAACTTGACATTAAATATATTATTATTAGGAATTGAAAAATATTAATAATAACTTTATTTATTAATAGTTTAAATAATTAAATAGATAAATGTAATATCTGACCTCGGTTCTGTTTATTTTTACCCAATTTACTTGACTCCTTAGATATAATAATAATTATAAAGAATATTAATATTAATTTAGTTAAAGGAGGTTTGACTGGGGTCCTTAGGTTGAAAAATAGCCGTTAGTTTTTCTAGCCGTTGGAGTTTCTGCTTAGACTATATAACACGCTATACTGGATCTGTATCTTCAACTTGTCCTAACGATGAACCACACTAGTTGGTTCGAAACGTGTCGAAAAATGATCAATTATGTGATTTCGCCAAAAAGTTTCTAAACAAATGTTATGGATCACAGAAGTCTAAATTTCTTAGGAAAAAAGGTTGTGTAGTTTTTTTTTTTAAACCTATGAGGTGTAGACCAATTGGTTTGTGTGGGGTTTTGTTATGTATTGAGATCAAAATAATGTAGAAACATAAGAAAATATATATCAACGACTCGATAATAAACCACTTAGAGGGGGAAACCTCCTTTTATGTCTCATAAATGAAAATTTCTTAGATGGTTCAAATGACAAGACCTCCTTGGTATATATAGGATTCTAAAGGGTCAAAATATAACTAGGGCCTACATAACAATAACAATGTAAGAAAACAAAAACAACAATAGTGGGCTTCTATGGGCATAACAATAACAACATAAAGGCTACACTAGTATTATAGGGACCTAGCATGCCCCTATCCTTCAGTGTTGTCCTCAACACTTGAGTAGTTGATGCTTTTGTATAAAAAACTCATCCACTCATGTGTAATCTTCACTAGGTAAGTTGTTCCGCTTAATGAGATACTCTGAAATTGCTTGATTCCATAGCTGTCAGATTCTTGTTTATGTGATTGATTCAGGCTCCGATATGATTTTTCCTTCCTCCTCAAGTTCTAGAAATATAGTTTGAATTGGGAACTTGTCACCTATAACCTTCTTTAACCATGAAACATGGAAAACAGCGTGTACTCACGAAGATGCGGGCAACTTCAATTTGTATGCCATAGTACCAATCTTTTACAACACCTTGTAAGGGCCATAGTACTTGGGTGATAATTTATTATCCTTCTTAGCTTGCCTAAGGGACATTTGTTTGTATGGTTGTAGCTGTAAAAATATTTAATTGCCCATGTCAAAACTTCTTTCATTGTGATGTTGATCTACTTATTGTTTCATTTGATTTTGTACTAGATTTAGGTTATCCTTTAAGAGTTGGAGAACTTGTCGTTGATGCTAAATGTGATCTTCCACTACTTTAACCTTAGAATTTGTTCTTAAAGATGATGTGATGGATGATGGATGATATCCATAAAGCGCCATAAATGAGGAAATTTTTGTTACAGTATGGAAGGAAGTGTTATACTGCCATTCTTTCATAGGTAACCACTCAAAAAATTTTGTTTGTTCATCAGATACAAAGCAACGAAGATGTGCTTCCAAACATTTGTTCACTATCTCAGTTTTCCCATAAGAACGAGGATGATAAGGTAAGCTATGAGCTAATTAAGTACTAAGACAAGAAATAATTTTGTCCAAAAATTTCTAGTGAAAATTGGATCTCTATCACTTACAATAATATTTTGGTTTCCATGTAGCTTTTGAACTATTTCCATGAATGCAGTAGCAAAGTTTTTAAAATTCCCGGGTGCCCTCCTATAGGAGAGGTGTGTCATTCCAAAATAATATTTTGTTTGAGTTGGAAGTTCTTACATAGATATGAGCGATATGTGTATCATAGCGAACCATTTTTCCAAATAAATGTATTAGATGCACTAGAATCTTGCTACAAATTTTGAATGAGTGTCCAAACCTCTGCGTCATTCTTACATTCATCCCTTGCTTCAATTATTCAATCAGGTTGGAGAACATAAGTCGCACAGAGCGACGTCTCCACATTGTCATCCCTTCTTGAGAGTGAATCTACAACAACATTTTGATTCCATCTTTTATAGATGATTTCAAAGTCATAACCCAACATCTTTGCGACCCATTTGTGCCACTCTTATAAATATAATCTTTGTTAAAAGAAGTATTTAAGACTATCATGATCTGTTTTTACCCTGAAGTGTCTTCCCATTAGGTAAGGGCGTCATTGCTTCAGGGCATGTAGTATTACCAACATTTCCTTCTCATAAATAGTTTTATGTAAATTATTTCCATTGATTTGACGACTTTCAAAAGCAATGGGTTTTTCTTCTTTCATTAAAACAACACTAATGCCATTTCCTGAGGCATCACATCCATAATAAACATTTTTGTGAAGTTTGGTGTAGCTAAGACCACAGCTTGGCACATTGCCTCTTGAAGATGTTCAAAGGCCTTAGTTGCTTATGGAGGCCAAAAAACACTTCCTGGAATCAAGTGAATAGCATGATCATGATCATGAATAGGTGGGAGACATTTGGGAGTCTCAAATACTTGGAAATGATTATCAATGACTCTTTGGATATATGGAGAATAGATGAATTAGATGTTTGAACATCTAGTGAGAATAATTATGCAATTACCCCTCGTTTTTCCTTCTTCAAAAGCTTTGTCATGCCATTAGATCTTATTATCTTCCCAGGTGTAACACACCCCCTCCTAACCCAACACAAGTAAAGCAGTAGAAGGAGGTGGTCACTGTAACACCCTCCTCCCACATCCACCCAAGTAACCATGTCAGACGGGGTAAACATGAGATGAGAGGATAATATGATCAGATTCGACCTCCTATGTGACCTTAAGTAAGTGGAATCGACAGAACATCACACACATTTATCCAACATCATGAACAAGACCCTCAGGAGACAAACCAACCACTAAGATAGGTTGTCCCTAGATCCCACTGATGTTCTGGATCTCTTAGGGTATAGTCTCCCTCTTGTTATGGGCAAGGGAGCGACCAACAACCCAAAGTCACTCTCACAGGCTTTCCTGCCAAAGACCAAAGACCAAAATTGCCAGTTCTATGCTAGTGACTCTTAGATTTAAGCCACTTTTACAGGCCCAGAGCCCAGGGCACTGCCTAGAATAGAATGAAAACTTGAAATAAAGAAAGGTACAGGGAAACAATGAAGCAAAAGCAATAAAATCAACAAGACCTTAACCAGACCCCCACTAGCCATGACAAGAATTTTATCAAACATATTGTCAACATGTAACCTAAAGGTGTAAACAATAGAATTAAGTGTAGGGATCCCATACTTATCTGAGAATCACTATGAACCATTTTTTCCTCATACCATTTGCTGCATATTCATATATTAGGCCATAGACACATTATCCATTCATATACAAGTAAAAACATGTTGAGAGACAAACATAGTTGTTGCCATAAAATCTACATGTAACCAGCATAATAGGGACAGAAATACAATAAACATATCAGCCATCAAAATCCATATACACACCAGTAAATTTAGATATGAAAATAAATGGAATGAATTTATCATTAATCAATGCAATGAACCAATCGATGATGGGACTACCACGTTCCACCCGAACATAGATTGGTTGAGCCAAGTCTCTCTTCAGCTAATCATCCCTCTACCATATTCGAAGCATGAATGTGGGACTCATGGAACACATTAAAAACACCAATCAATGTTGATGCCACCAGAGTTCTCCGCCTACACGGTGAGGACTTTGAGTGCCTCCTTGTCTCTTAGGCTTTACCCTGCATCCGCAGTCTAATCCAGGGTTCACTAGGCCCTACATCGAGACATACTTTTCAGGATTTATTGTGCATTCCATCCTAGAATCACTAGGCCCAACGAAGAGAAAATCCACCTCTTGGATTTACTGTATATGTCACCATTCATCAGAAAGCATTCCTAGGCCCACCGAGGCACACAATTTGGATTTACTGCAACTCACAGTTCGGTTTAGGGGTTACTAGGCTAGTGGCTTCATGCATCCTCAGTCTGGTTCAGGGACCACTACACCATGTGTTTGTCAATTCAAAGATCCACCCTACTTAGCTTCGAATCCAATCGGTCATCCCACATAAACCAAATGAGAGAACCCATCTCATCAAAGCTATTAAGAAATGGAAAGGATAGGCTAAAAATATTGTCACACCTGGCAAAACCCATGCCATGGTATAAAATAAACACATGTAATCCCATGCATGCCAAATATAGCAAGGAAAATACACATGCAAGTCGATACTTGCAATGAAGCCTGTTGTAGCTGCATGATCCTACCTTTCCCTGCTTGATCTTTTCTTCCTCTTGCCTTCTTTTCCTTTCTTGCTCCAATGCCAAAGTTCTCCAAGAAAACTCTAAGTGTCCAAGAGAATGAGAGAGAGAGAGAATAATGAAAGAGCTCCAAAGCCAAACTGAAAAAAGGTTACCAACTGATCCTCAGAAGACTTTTTATGAATGAGGCCTATATTTTCTTCATTTTACATTATTTTCCTTCATTTGACCTGTGACCTTTCACCTCCTTTTTCTCCTAATTCCCATTATTTTCATAAATAATTGTGCCAAAAATCCATTTTTCCTTTCCAAATCCTTAGTCATTGCCTTTGCCAATTTCCTTAGCCATAAACAACCAAATGAACACCCCCTAGGATGTCTTGCCCAATATTCAACTTGGAATAAGTGTCTCATTCATCAATGGTTATTGTTTTTAACTTTTATTACATGAAATTTTCACCAGGGCTATTACCTCATGTTACTGCAATTCCCTCCTTGGAGACCACATGCCCCAAGTAGTGTACCTCAGTCTGAAAGAAACTGCACTTGTTGAGCTTATAATACAACTGATGCTCTCTCAACAACTGTAATATTTCTGCTAAGTTCTCAGCGTGCTCTTCCTCATTTTTAGAATATACCAGTATATCATCAATGAACACAATAATGAACTTATCCAAATATGGGCACAACACATTATTCATTAAACACATGGATGTAGTTGGGGCATCAGTTAAGACAAATGGAACAACAACAAACTCATAATGCCCATAGCTGGTCTTGAATGAAGTCTTGTAAATATCATGTTTGATGTGTACCTAATGGTATCCGGATCTCAAGTCAATCTTCGAGAACACTGTTGCTCCCTTCAACTGATCGAACATGTCATCAATCCTTGGTAAAGAATATATGTTCTTGATAGTCACTTTGTTCAACTGCCTGTAATTAATGGATAATATGAGGGTACCATCTTTCTTCCTCACAAACAAGACCGACGTGCCCCAAGGCGAAACATTTGGCCTAATGTATCCGTTGTCCAACATTTCTTTCAGCGAGAATTTTAACTCAACCAACTCAAATGTGCTCATCCTGTAAGGTGCTTTTGATGTTGGAGCTACCCCTTGCACTAACTCAATCGAAAAGTATACCTCCCTGTGAGTTGGAAACTCTATAATGTTCTCAGGGAATACATTCGAAAATTGTTGCAACACTGGATATTTGATCAACACATCTGACCCTCAACCTGCTTACCCTTATCATTAGAAATGTGTACTACAAATAGCTTGCACCCTTTCCTGTGGCTACGCTTTGCTTGCATAGTTGTCACCATCCTAACTAATGTGGCTTTCTTCTTACCTTCCAAGACTCTTGGTTCTCCATTGTCATCAACACACTTAATAGCTTTGTCATAGCAGTCAACCTTGGTTCTATGTAGATACAGCCAATCCATGCCCAACAACATATTGTATGATCCCAATGGTAACACATTCAAATGTGTTGATGTAGGCATACCATTTAAATCAAATGCACAAGATTTTACCCAATGATGAACTCGCATCTTTGTATCTGTAGCCAACTGTACTAACCAAGACTCTGCATGCAATTCCTTATTCAAACCACACTTATCCACTAAGTCAAGACTAACATAGCTATAATTAGATCTAAGGTCAATCAAAATAGAAATAACTTGATCACAGAGCTTACCGTCCATCTCAATGATAGATTTTTGGTGTTCTACTTTCCCATTTTCCACTACTGCATAGATACATGGAATACTCTGGCCAACATCCCCAACAATTTGTGTCTCCTGTGCATTGTATATATTAGGCCTTCCACCTTGATGTTGCGGAAATCTCTCCTAAGGTGTTCCTCATCACATGTCCAACACTCCAACTGACTAGTGCCCTCACCTTTATGTTGTTGTTGCTGCTATTGTGACCCATGTCCTTATCTAGCTGCATTAAATCTCTTTTGCAGAGCCACATTTTCTTTCCCATCTACATGTTGAGGCCTTATCCTCTTAGGTTTCCATTTACCTCTACCTTTGTCTTTTCCCTTCCATCCATGGTGATATTCATTCTTACACTTTGATTGCTCATATAAATGCTTCAATTTTCCAATAACCTCCTCAAGTGACTGAGGCTCATCATACTCAATCTGATCTCTAAATACTAAAGGCAACCCACTGACAGATATCTAAACTTTATTCTTCTTATTAGTAAGATACAATACATACCTCAATAGTTCTAGAAACTTGGTCGTGTACTCTTTGTCTATCATTGATCCCATCTTTAACTTGTAGAATTATTTAGCCTTACTGTCATAGTACCTTTCTGACAAGTACTTCTTCTTGAAAAGCCTCTTAAGTTCGTGCTAACTCAAGTCATTTTTCTTGATGTCTCTAACTTACTTAATATCTTCCCACTAGATGTTTGCTTTACCTTTCAAGCTAAAGATAACTATTCTAGCCTTCATGTTATCTGTGTACTCATGCAACTCAGAGAATTTGTTCATCCCAAGTATCCAAGCCTCCGGATCTTCTGGCTTCTTCACATCTCCATCAAAATTAGGTGGTTTTTCTTTCTTGAATTCATCTAGTAAGTATCCCCTATCATTCCTCCTGTAAGGATGATAGTGATGAAGATCATGATGTCTAATAGAACCAAAACTAGAATAATACATGTACTCATCACCCCTCCTTTCTAGAGTGTCCAACAACCTTCCATCTCTCACTGTGTCGGATCTATCTGACCTATGTCTACCAAAAGATCTACTACCATATGCTCCATTAGTCCCATTTCATCTGCATGGCTGATCCAAAGCGACCCTTGTCGTTGCAATTTTGACAAAATCTGTAGAAGTATAGTATTGACCTCTGCTTTCTTCTCTTATGCATGTATGATCTGATCATTATCTGCCTTACAACTCCTTATATCTTCCTTTAAGCTTCTCAATGTATCAGCCAAATCAGAAGTATGCCCCACACCATGCTGCTCATCTAATGCATAGGGAGATTCTACGTAATCTACCCCCTTGTCAGCCATTTGATCTTTCTCTTCCTGCAACGCATAATATTTTAGATAAAGCAAATCACAATAAACCAACATACATTATTATAGCATGGGGAGGATACCTTGTCTGCAAGATCACCAAATCAGCGTGATACATGTGTAACATAATTATAACAATGTATAGACATTTGCAAGTAATTGTACCAACTCATAATCATCACTCTAGTTAGAATCCAGTTCTCAATGCAAGGCAATATTAACAATGCATGCTATGACCTCATGCATTACGACAACCATTACTCCATTATACACATTGCTACATGCAACCGACAATACGCATAACCAATGCCTAGCCAACTACAAATATGCATAAACGTATGTAGTCAAATATAATCGATCAGTTCTTAAAATCAACCTACAAGATTGATACATGTAATCAAAATATTAAAAATGTAACCTAACATACAAGTATGTAAGTACGTGACATAAAATCAACATGTAATCAACAAATAACCATACATAACCAGTCACATACTCATGTCAAATACTCTTCATGAAATCAACATCAAATTCTCCATGAAAACCATACTACAACCCTAATCCAACATCAAAAATCGCAACAAGTATATGAGTGTAAGAGATACACATGCAACTGACATGCATGCATGACTAACACATTCAACCCATCCAGTCTAAGAGTTGAACCATGCTTTGATACCACTTTGTAACACCCTCCTCCCACATCCACCCAGTAGGGGTAAACATGAGATGAGAGGCTAGTATGATCATATTCGACCTCCTATGTGACTTTAAGGAAGTGGAATCGACAGAACATCTCACAGATCATCCAACATCATCAATAGAAACCTTAGGAGACAAATCAGCCACTGAGACAGCTTATTCCAGAGTCCCACTGTTGTTTTGGATCTCTTAGACCATAGTCGCTCTCATGTTATGGGAAAGGGAGCGACCAACAACCCAAAGTCGCTATCATAGGCTTTCTTGCCAGCGACCAGAGACCAAAATTTCAATTTTTGTGCTAGTGAGCCTTGGATTTAAGCCACTTTTTCAAGCTCAGAGCTTTGGCCACTGCCCAGAGTAGAATGAAAGCTTGAAACTAAGAAAGGTGTAGGGAAATAATGAAGCAAAAGAAATAAACTCAACAAGACCTTAACCAAGCCCCTACTAGCCATGACATACATTTCATCAAACATATTGTCAACATGTAACCTACATGTGTAAACAATAGAATGAAGTGTAGGGATCCCATACTTATTTGAGAATCACTATGAACGATTTTTTCCTCCTGTCATTTGTTGCATATTCATCTATTAGGTCATAAACACATTATACATTCATAAACAAGTAAAAGCATGTTGAGAGACATGTCAGGCCAGGAGGTAACTCCTCAAATGAGAATGTGTTTATTCATTTAGGTTGTTCATAGTTATATACATGAGGGAGTGAATCTTGAGTTTCATCTCCTGATGACTCTTCATTTTCCCTTATTTATTATTTACAGTATTTACAATTGTTCACCCAATCCCTATGATTAAGTGTCAACGTTTCGCCCCCCCCCCCCCCCCCCCCCCCACACCCCTTAATCTGAAGGGATGTTAGTGAGTCCAGGCATCATTCTGAATATTTCAAGTTTTTCTCTTCTAAGTGCTTTGGTGAAGATGTCTGCAATCTGCCCATTAGTGGAACGATGGCGAAGATGGATTGTTTTGGCCTCAACATGATGTCGAATCAAATGATATTGTGTATTGATGTGCTTCGTTCGATCAGGAACTTTGGTTTCTTGGCCAAATTTATTGTAGAGGTGTTGTCAATCATGAGTGGAGTCGAATGTACTTGTTTTACCTACAAATATTCCAGAATTTTCCTAAGCCACACAATTTCTTATTTTGCCTTAGTTATTGCCACATATTCTGCCTCTGTTGTGGAATCTGTTGGAACTGATTGTTTGCGTGATCTCCAGGAGACAAATCCTGATCAAAGACTCATAGCATAACTAGAAGTAGATACCCTAGTTTCTTTGTCTCCATCGAAGTATGAATTAGAGTATCCAATCAAGCTGAAGTCTCCCACTTGTGTATACTTGAGTCCAAAGTCTTAAGTTCCCTTCAAGTACTTTAGAACTCTTTTTGCAACAGACCAATGTCCCTCACAAGGCCTTTGCATAAACTTGGAGAGGATTCCGACATCAAATGAAATGTCTGGTATGGTAGTAGTCAGGTAGTTGAGACTTCCTACAAGTTATCTATAATTCATTGCATCCTCAAATTCTTTTCCTACAATGGATGTCAGCTTTAAGTTTTGTTCCATTGGAGTAGTTAGAGGATTGCATTCATCCATGCCAAACCTATTCAACAGATCTCTAATGTACTTCTTTTGAGAAAGGAATATGGACTTCAGATGTTGAGTTACTTCAATACCAAGATAATAATGAACATAGCCCAAAGTAGTCATTTCAACACCTTTCCTCAATTCCTTCTTTATGGATGCAATGTAGCTCTCATTGTTCCCTGTCATCAAAATATCATCTACATATACCACAAGATATACAACTATTTCTCCAACTTTCTTAACAAACAAATTTACATCATCAAGATCATAATGTTTGAAATTGAGTTTTACAAGATGCTCAGTTAATTTTTCATACTAGGCTCGTGGTGCTTGTTTCAGGCCAGATAAGGATTTCACAAGTTTGCATACTTTATGTTCATGTCCTTTCATAGCAAAACCTTTAGGCTGGGACATAAAAACATTATCTTTTATATCTCCATTCAAGAAAGTAGTTTTTACATCCATTTGATGGACTTTCCAATTGTTCTGAGTTGCTAGGGAAAATAGTGTCCCAATGGTAGCCCATTTTGTTGTGGGGAAAAAATATCCTCGTAATCGACCCCTTCCTTTTGTGTAAAACATTTTTCCATAAGCCTAGCTTTGTGCTTGTCAATTGAGCCACCAACTTTATACTTGTTCTTGTAGACCCACTTGCAGCCAACTGGTTTGGTTCCCAATGGAGGATCAACCAACTTCCAAGTGCCATTCTTTATCAAGGCATCATACTCCTTTTGCATCGCTTCTTTCCATTCATCATGAGAAGCATCTTCTTTGAAGGAAGTTGGTTCAAAATCTGTAGACAAATTCAGTTCACAATCATAAGAAACATCTTTATCAACAAGTGAATCAGAGTCATCTACATCACCTACATTTTGTTGGGTTGAATTTCTTGTTCCTATCTTTCCAGCCTCATCAGGATGAACACTTTCAAGTGTCTTTGTCAGCCACTTTGGGGGACCATTCTGAGATGGTCCATGCTACTTCGTTGATTGAGTTGGGACTGAATCAAGATTGTGTCTCCCAATTATGTCAATCACATAACTCAAAGTATCATTAGTGGCTGGAGTTTCATGCGGGGGAGAGAGTGCTTCAAAAGAATATTCCACATGTTGATCCAGTATAGGAATCCCCCCTTCAAGATGTGGAATCTGATTATCAAATTCTTGAATTGATTTTTCATTTGCGAATCTATCTAAGCGATCAAGTTGTTGCTCAACAACATTGTCAGCTTTGGATGATTCAAGAAAGATTACATCTCTAGATACAACAAACTTTTTATTGACTTCATCATAGAGACGGTATGCTTTGGAGGTGTTTGAATACCGTAAGAAGATACAGTTACAACTCCTTGCACCAAGTTTGTTTCTATGTACCTTTGGTATCAAGGCATAACAGGTGGAACCAAAGACCCTCAGATGATTTACTGGAGGAATGTTCCCATACCATATTTCATAAGGAGCCTTGTTTCTAATAGCATTAGACGGACATATATTATTTACATATACAACACATAGAACTGCATTAGCCCAAAACATCAATTTTACATTCTTGAAAAACATCATGGAGCACACCATATTTAAGATTGTCCTATTCATTCTTTCAGCTACTCCATTTTGTTGGGGATTATAAGGCATAGTTTTTTGATGTTTGATCCCATTTTGGTGAAGATAGTTTTCAAATTCATTTGAAGTGTATTATTTTCCATTATCAGTGCGAATAGATTCAATATGAGATTGTGCATCATTTTCAATCCATGTATGAAATTTCTTGAATGTTTGAAAAGCATCATATTTGTTCTTCAATAAATAAACCCAACACATTCTGGTGTAGTCATAAATAAATGTTATCATATATTTATTTCCATTTGCAGAAGGAGCAGGCATTGGACCACATAAATATGAATGAAGTTCAAGTTTTCTATGTGCTCTGGAATGTGAATCATGAAAACACTATTTGATATGCTTTCCTAGAATGCAAGCATCACATTGCTTAAGTTTCCTAGGAATTGTAGGCAAACGAGTAACACCATTTTTCTGCAGCAAGCAGAGATTGTCATAGTTCAAGTGTCCAAATATAGCATGTGATAATAAACTTGATGGAAATGTACCTTAATCATAATGAGAATTGTATGAGAAAGTTTGTGCACAATTAGAGGTACCTTACAGCTTAAGAAGCATTTCTTATTCTATCCCGGTCATGACAAGTGAGTGATCTCATGCTTTTCTCACCTCAACCTTGCCATCAAACACATGAATGGAGTGTCCTTGCTGGCGGATGTGGACAAAGGACAACAAGTTTATCCTCAGCTATGGGAGATATAAAACATCATGTAGAAGAAAGTCTCGAAGACCAAGCAATTTAACCTAATTGTGCCAAGCCCTGATGGCTTGAGTTTTGATTTGTCTACAAAGTATACTGCTCCATCAACATTGTCAATAAATTCTTCAAAAAAATCTCTTCTAAAGTTCATGTGGCAAGTTGCTCCTGATTCAAGCAACCAATAATTTTTCCAAGAAGCAAGTGAAGCACTAAATAAGTCTTCATTTATTCCAATATTACAATGTGCAACAATGTAGTGAGCAGATTCAGGTAATTTACCTTTCTCTTTGTCATTAGTTTTACCTTTGGGTTGGTTTCTTTCCTGCTCAATTATGTCCCAAGCCAACTTGCATGTGGATGCATCATGTGATCAATCTCTATTGCAACATATGCAATGTAAATCTGACTTTTCTCCTTGAGAGTGTCTGCCACCCCTGCCTCTGAAATTTCTTCCTCCTCTTCCTCTTCGACCACCTCTTCCTCTAGAAGAATCTTGAGCAAGATTCTTCTCTCTATGTGCAAGACACACAACCTCTTCAAAAAACTGAGGAGTTGTCTTCCTCCCAAAAGTTTTCTCTCTTTCAGCAAAATTTTTCACAAGGGAGTCAAGGGTAATTTCTTTGAGGTTTCCATTTGCTTGCAATGACTCAAAATAATTTGAGTAAGTGGGATAAAGTGACTTGAAAAAATATATCAGAGGATTATCCAGTTCAACATTAGTGACTTTGATATCATGCATAATAGATTTTACTTCTGATGAAAGAGCAATAGGATCATCATTTTGTAATTCAAGGTTGAACAATTTAATCATGAGTTGAACAACTTCAAGTGCAGAGTGTGAGTCATAGAGTTCCTTCAGTTTTTGTAAGGCTTCAAAAGCATTTGAAAATGGAAAAATATGGCGACTCACCTCTTCATTTACTAATATTGCAATCAAGGCATAATCTTTGCTGTTCTTATTTTCCCAAATGGCGAATTCCTTGTCTGACGTAGGTTGTTCTGGTTCTTTATCTCTGTCTCCAACACACAATCCTTTCCACAACTCATTAAAAATGAGAGTGTGTTTGATTTTCCATGATCATTCTGGATAGTTCTCTTTGTTGGTGAGAACCACTCCCACAATAGATATCAATGAATGCATTTTAAAAATATGTGTACTGTATAAATACTTTTGCTGCCAATGTATAAAATTTGTACTTCTGGTGGTAGAAAAAATTACAATATGATATGTATAGAGAAGGGGTATTACTGGGGGAGGGTATATTTGGGAGAGGGAGTATGTGGGGGAGGGAGTATATGGGGGAGGGTGCTTATGGGAAGGTGTATATGGAGGAGGGTCAACGTATTGACCGAATAGTGGAAGGGAGGTATTAAAAAAATTGGATTTATTTACTGTGCAATGTAGTTATATGGAGGAGCGCATTTGTATGGAGGAGCAGCGTTCGCTTCAAAACCGGGAAGGAAGCGTTATACGAGCACAACAAAATGCTTCAATGCCGAGGTATGAGGGGCATATGGACATAGAGTGAAGGGATGTTTAAACACAAGCTTTAGACAGTGGTAAGAGTGGCTTTCACATTGAATTCCATGTGGCCAACAGACAGTGATATGGCCAACGATAAGTGGTAAGAGTGGCCTTCACATTCAATTCCAAGTGGCCAACGAATAGTGGTATGGCTAGCGGACAGTGGTATGGAGTATGGAAAATGGGCCGAGGAGCAGCGCGATGTGGTAATATTTTAACGTAGCGGTGGGGTCATGTGATCCCCTTTTTAGTCCCTTCGATATTTATATAATTGACCTGCGTAGTTGTGAGAGAATTGCAGTGAAATTGCTCGTTCCCTTCATTCCTTCTACGGCAATGTCGAATATCATTTATTTCCTCAAAGCGAAGATGTCGAAATTCTTCTCGTGTTTCATATCAACGTGTTTGACATCACAGCGAGATGGCTCATCTTCTCCCCTTCACCCGCTCAACCAAAGTGTAAGGGAGGGCGATCTGTCTCCTATTGAAGAAGGCGGCTTCCCTTCTGAAAAAGGAGCCTCCCTCCTACATGCTCTGTCCCTTATTGAAGAGGGTAAGGGTGATCTGTCTGAAAAAGGAGGTAGCATTAAAACAAATGTGGATGTACACCAAATTATTACGCAGAGGGTAGAACTTAGAGAATGATAACAGGTAGATAAATTGACATAAATGACAAATTTTAGAGCTGTCAGAAAAATGGAATAAGGGAGTTACAGGAGAAAAAAAGTAAAAATAGAGGTTGGCTTTGATACCATGTCAGGTCATGAGGTAACTCCTCAAATGAAAATTTGTTTATTCATTTAGGCTGCTCATAGTTATATACATGAGGGAGTGACTCTTGAGTTTCATCTCCCGATAACTCTTCACTTTCCCTTATATATTATTTACAGTATTTACAATTGTTCACCCAATCCCTATGATTAGGTGTCAACAAGCCAAACATAGTTGCTTCCATAAAATGTACATGTAACCATCATAATAGGGATAGAAATACAATAAACATATTAGCTATCAAAATCCATATATACACAATAAATTTATGCATGAAAATCAATGGAATGAATTTCTCATTAATCAATGCAATGAACCAACCGGTGATGGGACTACCACATTCCACCCGACCATAGATTGGTTGAGCCAAGTCTCTCTTCATCCAATCACCCTCGTGCCATATTCCAAGCATGAATGTGGGACTTGTGGAACACATCAAAAACACCAATCAATGTGAATGCCACCGAAGTTCTCTGCCTACACCGTGAGAAATTTGAGTGCCTACTAATCTCTCAAGCTTTACCGTGCATCCACAGTCCGATCCAGGGATCACTAGGCCCTACATCGAGACATACTCTCCAGGATTTACTGTGCATTCCATCCTTGAATCACTAGGCCCAGTGGAGAGAAAATCCACCACATGGCTTTACCGTATATCCCGTAATTCACCGAAAAGGGTTCCTAAGCCCACCGAGGCACACAATCTGGCTCTACCGCAACCCACAGTGTAGTTCAAGGGTTACTGGGCTAGTGGCTTCATGCAACCTCAGTCTGGTTCAAGGACCACTACACCATGTGTTTGTCAATTTGGAGATCCAACCCACTCAGATTTGAATCCAATCCGGCCATCCCACATAAACCAAATGAGAGAACCCATATCATCAAAGCTATCCGGAAATAACAAAGCTATGCTAAAAATACTGTCACACCTGGGAAAACCCATGCTATGGTAGAAAAGAAACACATGCAATCCCATGCATGTCAAATCTAGCAAGTAAAATACACATGCAAGTCGATACCTACAATGAAGCTTGATGTAGCTTCTTGATCTTGCCTTTCCCTCCTTGATATTTGCTTCCTCTTGCCTTCTTTGCATTTCTTGCTCTAATGCCAAAGTGCTCCAAGGAAACTCTAAGTGTCCAAGAGTATGAGAGAGAGAGAGAATAATGAAAGAGTTCCAAAGCTAAATTGACAAAAAGTTACCGACTGATCCTCAGACGCCTTTTTATGAATGAGGCCTCTATTTTCTTCATTTTTCATTATTTTCCTTCATTTTCCTCCTCACATGCAACCTGTGACCTTTCACCTCTTTTTTCTCCTAATTTCCATTATTTTCATAAATAATTGTGCCAAAAATGCCATTTTGCCTTTCCAAAACCTTAGCCATTACTTTTTCCAATTTCCTTAGCCTTAGCCATAAACAACCAAATGAACACTCCCTAGGATGTCTTGCCCAACATTTAGCTTGGAATAAGTGTCCCATTCGTCCGTGGTTATTGTTTTTAACTTTTTACATGAACTTTTCACTAGTGTTGTTACAGTCACTATGCTAATTCGAGATCCAAGGTAACATTATGGAAATGAGGTCTAAAAATTTTGATCTTTTCTACCTTCTTCGAAACCTTAAATATATGGCATAATTGTGTTTGTCTCATTAAGATGATTCTAGTGATATAAATTTGGCCCCAATCCGACCTCTGAATCAGAATTGTGGTCACTTAAATTTTAGTGCCATGTGGCATTCACATGACCCACCCACGTGGTTTTCCTAGTCATCCTCATCGCCACCACTTGGCATTAGTGCATTGTTTGTTGACCCGTTCATGTTTGAGGTCATATCACATAAATAAATCTATGTATAAGTTGCTAACCCATTCATCCTATCATGCTAGTCACATAATAATTGTATGCAGGTGTGGGCCCCTCAAAGCCACGTCACCCTGGAGATAATTGTCTTAAAGGATTGAGGGGAGGAGAGCAGCCAGAAAATTCTGAGATCTGAGATTTTAAGATCTTGGAGAAAACCATCTTGGAAAGAACTCCATCGAGGGAGAAACTCTACTCGAATGGTCTCACCTCGGAAGAAGAGGAAGTCTTCCTCAGTGATGATTATTCTCGGTGAAAACACACGTTCGGGCCCACTCCCACCACTTCATCCCGGGTATAAATCTCTCTAAATAAACCACCCTGGAGGACGCTTTCTTGGAGGAACTTCTTTCTCAGAATAAACCATCTCAGACATTTCTCCAAGAGACCAAACTCCAAACCACCGAGACTGAGACTTTGTCAATAAGTGACGGAAGGTGCATCTATTAAGGTAATGGAAATACTTTTCATATCAAGTGTTTGACGATTCAAAGCATAAAGACAGTATCTAAAGCACGACAGATGACAGGAACCACTTTGTCCATCCTAGGACATAATTCTTGGAATTAATTTCCTATCTCAAAATAGAATCTCGGAGGGAACTCTCCCAAAAGAAACGAAAGGGAGATGTAATGTATTAGGTTCCAAAATGTCGAGATCTTATATTTTTAGATCTCAATATCTAGGGTAGGGTTATATAAGATAAACACTAAAGCATCGAGAGCTAATGATAGTGGTCCATGCCTGTAATAAGTTATAATCCACGCTTGAGGGACTAAGTCCATATCTCGGCTGTGGCGGTTCTAAGAATGCTTGAGCCTGCTCTAGGACTTGTCTCACCACCCATAGGGTTGTTCTATGGCCCACTTTAAGCTATCCCTCTTTATTTTTCAAATATTGAACCGTGACTTAATTGGAAAATCCTTTTGACGACATAATAAACAGGACAAGGACTTTCGGATTTCAAGCATCCGTGGTGTTTTTTTTTTTTCAATTGAATCTCGGAGTACCCACAGTAATAATCATGCTTGTCAATGTTTCAAATCCTAATAGGGATCCATCATCAGGAAAATTACTGAATAATGATAAAAGAAGAGCTAAGTGAGAGCATAAATACTATTAAGATATTTTTAAAACAATTTTGATTTC